>JZLH01S0552080.1:25909-45386 GCA_001188425.1 Eucidaris tribuloides
GTCAGGGTTGCAAAGACAATGAAATACACAGAAAAGTTCAACTTTTGTACCATAGACACATGTTTGTTATAATGAGAGTCTACTGTATGTAAAATACAAGGTTGAAAACAAATTCCAATAAGAGTTGTAAATATCGCACATTCACATGATATTACTCCAACAATCTCAAGGTATTGCTCCAACAATCTCAAGATATTATAACAACAATCTCAAGATATTGCTACAACATTCTCAAGATATTGTAACAACAATCTCAAGATATTGCTACAACATTCTCAAGGTATTGTAACAACAATCTCAAGATATTGCTACAACATTCTCAAGATATTGTAACAACAATCTCAAGGTATTGCTACAACAATCTCAAGATATTGTCCAGCTAGGTGGCACAAGTTGTCAACTGAGAGCGAGAAGGGCATTAACTGTGTTCCTTTGAGAACCAAAAACGGCATTAAGACTATAGACTATGTACAGCAAAAGTGCCCTTTTGGTTCTCAATGCCTTGAAATTCATGCCGCTCCGACTCTCAACTGACAATGTAAGCAGTTACATAACTGTCAACACAACAGTGTAAGCTAATGTGAATATTTGTGTACTTGCATATGTATCCACTTTTACATAAAAATGTTGAAACATATATGTAACATCTCACTGTATACTCGATTTGTACATCTGACAAAACTATATACACTTGTACCGTTTTATGGTACAATACTTTCAAGCTTTATGTAAAAATAAAGATACACAGTGGACTTATATATATGCAGTGAAATTTAGTAGGCCTATATAAATATATACCAAAAGTCAAGACTCAAGACACATTGTAGGCCTACATACTGTAGTACAGTAAATAGTACATTGTTGTCAGTGGTTTACCCTGCTTGTATTAGATGTATTTTTGTCTATAGATCTGCCAACTTTTTGATATAATGAACTGTTATCATTATTTAAATGTATAAAAGAGTGTTCCATCTACA
This sequence comes from Eucidaris tribuloides, assembly GCA_001188425.1. Classification (NCBI taxonomy): domain Eukaryota; kingdom Metazoa; phylum Echinodermata; class Echinoidea; order Cidaroida; family Cidaridae; genus Eucidaris; species Eucidaris tribuloides. The sequence continues at coordinate 26,887 of JZLH01S0552080.1, forward strand.
GGTGATTACATGTACATGTATAAGGGAGGTGGAGGGGGTTGAATCACGAGTATTTTTTGTCTTGAGGTGATAATATATGTGCCATACTATGAATTCATTTCAAAATATTTGCTTTAATGTTTGAAACCTTGAGACAGAACTCTGCGAAATACAACGTTATGGTGTACCACTTGAAAATCTGCAAACTACTTGCAATGGCATTCCTGTGGCTTTAAACACTCAAGTCGGGAGAAAAACAACTGATAAAATTGTGATCAATACAGTGGGGTCAAAGGTGAAGATGTTGTATTTAGGTTTGAAGAATGTGATGTCTGTCTCCATAGGACGTTTGATTGTTCTGTCAGGCTTGTTTGGGCGTAGACTTGGGTTGCCCTCTCAATACATTGTTCCAGAATAACACCTTAAAAAGATGTAATAAAGCTATGTATCATGATATGCTAGTTGCTCTATTGTAGTACGTATGGTGTGCTCTGTATTTAATGTGTGGCATATAAGCTATGTGTGGATTTGTTGCGTAGGTGGGGCAGGGGGGGGCTGCTAAATGGCCCTTCAGTTAGCGGACTTCACTCAGGCATTTTACTTATATAAAACCTGGACGTTGGAAACCATGGAGGTATCCATAGTCGTTCAGAATATGCTTATCAATGTAAATCTATAATAATGCATTAAAAAAATTGTAATTTAGGATGTGCAGCTGGTAGGTTAGCAGATAAATAGTGTTAAAATCACACCAGATAGAAAAAACTAATTATGAAAAAGGTCGAGGTACTGGCGTCATGCCCTACATTTGTCCTTGTGTGTGTGTGGGGGGGGGAGGGGGGGCCGCACAGCAGGAGGGTGAGATCCTTTTTTCCCCTATGGTCCCTTCAGATTTTCAAAGCCCCAATCCCTGGCATAGCTGCTGATCATGTTGCCGTTATTTCCAAAACATTAAACCTATTGGCCTTACAGCGTATATCCAGGCATTTCAAGAAATACAAAATTCCCTGACTTTTCCCTGCATTTTCCCTGATGAAGTCTCAAATATTCCATGATTAAATGTATTCAATCTCATTTCGTTTCACATGTTTCTATGTTAGTTGCAGTGAACTATTTGTAGTATAAAACACTAGTCAGAGTCTGACTGACTACTTTTGATTTTGGGCAATCAAAATTTCCCTGACTTTTTCCTATTTGCAGGCATTTTTATCAAATTCCTTGACCTTTCCCCACTGGAAAAACATAAAATATTTTCCCTGATTTCCCTGATCGGGCTCGGGAACCTGCTATAATGAAAACTGTCGGCAGTCCTCAGTTAAAGGCCAGTGGATCTCATTAGCAAAACACCCCACTAGGACTAGAAAGCATGCCCATGCCCTTAGGTATTGATGAGCATGTCTGCATGAAATCTTGGGTCATAGTTGCTAGAATTTGAACAAGAGCCGCCGGGGGCACGACGCTCACCTGACAGTCTCGCAAATCTCTCTATGGGTGCCATAGAAATAAACATCAGTTACACTATAGGTTTTGGCCCTGCGAACCTGATATCTATAGCCACCAACATAGCCAAATGAACAGTTGCGAAAATACTTTGCAGTCCCCTTCCAGTGTAGCTATTATTGCCAAGTAATTAATTCTAACATCCGCTTTTTATAAAACAATGTTCTCTCCTAGTATCTTTATTTGACTTTGACCCCCAAATTAACATTGAGGTCCCTGTTACGCATCTACACCCAACTTTGGGTTACAAATGGACTTGTGCGTTAGACAACTTACCTAGTTGGCAGCGCCCTTATGGGCCCTACCCCCTGGGCCCCCATGCGGCCTGGTGTACCATTCAGCATACCTTTACTCATATCCGTCCCCTGCAGGATCATCCCACCAAGTTGATTTAAATCCATTGGGATGTTGAAGCTGCATATTCCCGATAGGGCCCTATCCGCAAAACTTTTGCCTCTCTTAGCGCGCCAAATGCGCCACCTGCGCATTGTCATGCATAGAGGTATCTACACACAAAGTGCTTAACTACCGCGTATACTATTTCTGGCATCTAGAGAAGAAGATCGTTTGAAACTACCTACGTGTTGGCCCTTTAGCGGCCCTGCCCTGCGGCCCCGTTTAGGCGGGCGCCCAGGTACTATTTGCAGGCACCCTGCAATCCCACCCCCTAAGGACCATCCTGCCAAGTTTGGCCAATAATCCAATCATGCATTTTGGAAGAAGCTGAAAATGTGTAAAAGTTTACGCACGACGAACGACGCACGACGCATGATGGACGAAAAGCGATCGCAAAAGCTCACTTGAGCCTTTGGCTCAGGTGAGCTAAAAATGCAAAAGAAAACAAAAGCCGTTTAGTGTACGTTCCATGGTAGGATTTTTTTTTCTCGCGAGAAAAAAATTCAAATCATAGTCTAACGGTCACTATAATTTCACTAAAACTGAGTTTTTAGCTCCTGTATTTTGCTAAAGGTTTCCAGATGACATTTTCTTCTAAATGCCATTGTATTTACACAATGTTAATTTTTAGGCATGCAAAAGAGATCCTTTTCTGGAAAAAAAAATCTTCTCTGAAATGACAACACCAACATGTTAGAGTTCATGGTAATGTATTTTTTATTCACAACCATTACATACTGGTCCATCAAATATTTGGAAAAAAAATGAATGATTTCAAGTCTATCATCACACCAAAATCCTTGCAAATACTGAGAATAAAGTGGTCATGTTACTGCAGCCAAATGACATAAATTAAGGTAAACTGAAATTGAATGTCCAACATGGTTTTTGATCTTCATGCCATGAAATAAGCCTACTATAGAACAAAACTCTACCTGTCATCCAATAAAACATTCAATCATAAAAACTGTGTAATTTCTTTATGAACAAGTGTGTGTGTCTTGTAGACTCAAATCCAGGGCTTACAATGTTGTTTTAATTGCTTGTAATGTTTATAACGTGTAATATTTTACAGAAACAAAATCCTTAAATATTTGGGCTGTACCTGGCCTTTCCATCAAAACTGTGTTTTGCCAACCCACTGCCTATAGCAATGAAGAAATTGGGCAAAGATATTTCTCGAGAGAAAAAAAAATAGTTGGCAGTATAGATTTCATCAGATTTGGTTTGTCCCAAAGTGACCCCTGGGTCCAGAAAGTCAGTTTTACTTTCCTTGGTTTTGTTTGAACAGATTGAGGAGATTACATGGTAGATTTCAGGCCAGGTACAAGACAAAACAAAAAGGTGTTTGATTCTAAACAAAATGGCAGGAATCTCTTGGCATATTTGTGGCTGGTGCAGTGTTCCTTATTAAACCATATTTTCTTTGCACATTTCATTATTAAAGGGGAGTGTTGCTTTTTTTATATAAGTCTATATGGGAATTTGGAGAGCATTGTTTTATATTATGATCATTAAGCAGAAGTTACGATTTCCTAGTCCTATCAAAACAAAATACAGTCAAACCTGTCTTAACATTCAGCTGACTAGTGTTGCACGACTTCAGCATTTTAGAGAGTCGACTAGTCGCCCACCAATAGTCGCGACTCCGACTATTAGTCGACTATCGGTGTTCAACATCTTAGCGTGTTCAAGGTGTTGGTGGTGTGGGGTGCATGGGTGTCGCAGTCGGAGTCGCAGTGAGTGCAACGTATAAAGCAACACATGTATGATAGCATTGCACGATTATAGGCTGATCCAAGTACATTTTGGCAGATCTGTATGATGATAGATTAATGCCGATTCACAATGAAAAACGCAAAGGAAAAAGAATCAAAAGATCAAGCAGCCGAACACATACACAATGCCATCATTTGCCATGACACAATGATTGGTAGTTCTAGCTGTTCAATTTACGTCTTTTGACACAGTTTTTAGTACAAATTAACGTGATAAAAAGTCGACTTTTGCGCTCCGATAGTCGTAGTCGCGACTCCGTGTAGGCAGTCGCGACTACGACTTTTCGCGACTTAGTCATGCAACACTACAGCTGACCACCTCTCTACAGAAGTCACCTGTCTTTGGTGGACACTGACACGATTCCCTTGGAGACAAATTATGTCTTACAAACCATTTCTATAGCAGCCACCTGTCTATAAAGGCCACATTTTCATTTCCTTTGGGTGGCCCTGGCCCCTGTAGACAGGTTTCACTGTACGATAACTTTATGTTTTTCATATAAGTGAGAGAACTAACAGTGTATTAATATCACACTTTTAAAATCACCCTTTAAAATTTTACATGGATGGATTTATGAAAAAAATTCCTCACCCTGTTACAAAACTCTACATGGAAAATCTGTACACATGCAGATATTTGCGGAGCCAACACTGTAATGCAAATTAACTCTTTATTCAATTCCTTTCATTTTTTAATTGAACGGTCTACGCAAAACGCTTAAGATCTGAAAATGTAACACTTGTGATGATTAAACATTTTATAGTTACGTCACCCTTTTTTAAAACCCCACACATCAGAATTAATCCAACTACTACATAAATTTACTTAGTTTTGACAGATTCTGCTCTGAGAAGTGTATGTGTACCTTGAAAACTCAACAGACCCAATAACATCATACCACTAAAGAATGGTTTGTCGTTAACCAGATAACTTGGAATCTTCCTCATTACTGTCACACGTTGCCAGGGTTATTATGATGTTTTTGAAGCAGGATGTCATTTCACTTCAGACAAGATGCTGCATCCTCAGTAATTCAGCCACATCCATCTATTTAGGTCTATCACATGTATGTGTCACCAGCAGGGTTTGTTTGTTATTTTTGTGAATGGTTGCCATGGTTACTGACATAGTTGACCAGGAAACTATTTCTGAGCCAGATGCTCATAACATAGGTACAGTCGCTGGATGGAAAAATCACACAACAGTTGGGGGAATGTCCTTGGGCTTATTAGTGTGGAGTTTCAGAAAACACAAATGTATACACAATGTGCATTGTGCACAAAATTCATGCAGTTTCTACTCTTTTTTTTTTTTTTGATGATGATGAAAAACAACGAAAGGAAAAAAAACGGGGGGGGGGGTTGTAATTTTGCTCCCAAAATTAGAATTTGAAATATATAATTAGCCTATAATTTCTACAATGATGGGGAAGCTAAATTCTTTCTCACTTTTCACAGTACTTCAAGCAAGTGTACAGACTGCTAGCAAAACGGTGATAAAAAGTAAACAACGTACAAAATTGATTAATCATTTAGTGAAGAAAAACAACAGTAAATGCTATGTGTGTATAGGGAGGGGATACAATTCATCAGACACCTATCAGCACACTGTGAATGTAAAGATAAATACAATTTTTGGAGGAAAAGTGCACACGTTTCAGCAAATTTTAGTGGTACAGTTCAATAAATTTCAAAAGTTCAATTCAATCTTTGTTCCAGGTAATAAATGCCTTTCTCCGTCCAAAAAATCCAAACAAAACAAAAACACATCCTAAAGAAGTGTGCTTTTGCCCTAAGTAGGAACAAACTCACTAGTGCACCCAGCATGTGTTAGCCTGTTTTTAGCACTGTAATCAGAGACATAGCTTTCCAACAGGGCAAGGATTTTTGAAGAGTATGGGGCAGGGTGGGGGTGTGCAAAGTAATAAAAGAACTTTACTGGCAGACAAAAATTTGACATATTTTGTTTCGAGGTATTAGACACGCTACAAAAAAGAGGGTGGATATTTTGAAAACTGACTGGGAGACAAGGATTACTGTAACAGTGGGGACCTTCTCCCAGGGGGAATTCACATATTTCATAAGTACTTTGCAAAATATGTATTATGCAAGACCAGCAAAAACTAATTCTAATAATATGAAGTGATGTATTTCCATGAAAACATTGATGCAAGTGAAATAGAACTTTTGTGTTCTGGGGTGTTAATTTGTCCATTTAAATACTATCAATATGTTAGATAACAATGTTTGAGCATTTCTTCTAAATGAGGCTTCTACAATATCAAACAGTATCTTTAAACTGACAAGAAGTTCTGAGACCATTTCCTAAACATTCTCGGAATGCACATGTCCATGAACACAGGGGTGTAAACACGCAGAAGAATGTACCAATATACAGTCAACACACAATTGTGATTTTCAGCCAATATAATGTATCCTGAGGCAAACAATTTGTTGTCTGCCAAAAATAAAACATTAAAAACAAGTGGTTCACAAAACCACGAGACTCCGGCCTTGATTTCGGCGATCAATAAAACATGCAATATGACCTTTTGACCTAAGATGACCTTTTGACCTCTCATCCTCATTCACACAGAAACAGAGGATTTTCCCATGATTGTTTGATTCCAGTTTGCAACAAATGATGCAGAACTAAATTATTTTAAACTTTGACCGGCTAGATCTGACCTTTGAGCCTCATCATCCTCAATCAACACACATCTGCGTAGTGCACAGCCAAGTGATACATTGTACTAATGTGAATACAATTGATGTAGAAGATAAAGAATGAGAGCATGCGCCTCATCATTATGCACCTTTTGACCCTAGACGACTTTGACACTCATATTCCTCATAACACCACATGTGGTGATTACCTAAGGATATTGTACCAAGTGTGAACACAATTGATGCACAACAACGTTTAATGCCACTGAGCAAGTTAAAGTATAATCTCATATCATTTGACCTTTTTTGACCTCATCATCCTCATCAACAGAGCATGTGGTATTACCCGAGTCGATCATTTGTAACAAGTGTGAACCAAAATTAGATGCCAAAAAAGAAATGACGCGAAAGTTAACCAAATAGCTTATTAAGAACTAGTCATTCCTATGACAATTGACCTCTAGATGACCCCGAGATGACCCCTGACATGACCTTGTCCCCCAATTACCTTAGTCCCACCCACTGATCCATTTTACAAGTATTGTTTAGAATTGAAGAACATTTTCAATAGACATGTCATTAACGCAAATTAACCAAACATGATGCGACATTACTATCATGCTACATACTACATACTATACATACAGAAAAGTGATTTCATAGTCTCTTCCTGAACACGTCCAGGCGAGACAAAAACTTAACAGAGAAACTCAGTTTGCCTCAAGACTGCAGTGTAAATCCTTTCCAAAATAATATTTTGATTTACAAAAATCTTACAAAGCTCTATTTATAACTTCTTTACATCTACAAAATGTTTGACTGCACAGTAACCTGTTGATGAACTTTTGAAAAGGTTGCAAGGCATCATCATGTTCTAAATGATTGTGATCAAAACTATGGTTAGGATTTTATGGTTAAATTTGACGACAGTACAAGTAAGATTATTTTGGTGATGTATTTCCAAGGCTTTGTGAAAAGGCTTTAATTGCAGAATGAGTTAATTATTATTTTGTCCACATGGTACATACCCATAAAGTTGTTTGCTGCTAAATAAAAGTTAGGTATTTGGTAGGGAAATTAAATATTTCTATGGCAATCTATGTAATTATAATTATTTCCATGGATATGTTCTAGCAATTCCATGTAATCAGTTATAAATTACAAGATAATTGTCATAGAAGTTGAACTTTGGGAGGCAATGAAATTTCAACTAATTGAAAAATGTCATTAAACCCAATTCTTTATTTTTCTTTGTTTTTAATTCTGTCTTTCATTATTTATGCAGTTATAGAACATTTAAATAATTGAGTTATGATCCAATATTGTAATTACTACCATCATCATATTACTATCATCACGTCTATTATTACAATTTCTATAATAGTTTTAGGGGAGATGCAGAAGCAAAAGAGTCCAAAGTAAAAGAAAAAAATTATCTTAGTGAATGCCGGACACATGATTGAAAGCTATTCATCTTTCATACCTAAATATTTTCTTTACAATAAAAAAAAAACATAATCCACATGAGGAAAACTTATCTTATGGGGAGTGGATGTAATGAGCTTTTATCAAGCTATTCTAAAATTCACGTGATGCAACCATGTGTACATTGTTTTTTGTAATCAATCCTGTCTTGTCAATGTCTGTGCTGTTCTAAGTAAATGTATTATTATTACATATATTAACCCTTTGCATGTGAATGTTGCAATTTTACACATTCGTGCAATTAAATTCAACAATCGTAATAATTAGTTTTCTCCGTTTGTACTAGAAAATCTAGCAAATAGTCAGAATGCTTAAGCAAAACCTGTAGAATAAATACCAGTATCAATGATGCAAAAAGGAAAGCAAGATTTAAAGAAAATGTCAAATAACAATCATCATTTTTATTCCCTCAGAATTAGTTCAGCATGTAAAGAGTTAATTATAAACAAATTGCATCATATTATCTTTCATGACACTATAAACACAATTTTGACCCATCTGGCCAGCATGTAACCGCACATGATCCTTCACATACAAGGCCTTCAAAAACAAATTCACAAAAAATAGCACACACAGGAGAAACAGAAAACCTTCCCCTGTTAAAATTTCATTTCAAGCTGAGTTTCTTGTCATTGGACACCCATCTTCTGTACACAACATGCACCTAGAGAACAGACCATATTAAATTTGATCAGTCATTTTACCAAGAATAGCATATTGTAATGCTACCTTGTTTATCTTACAGGTTTTGAATTCTGACGCACGCAACACGCGGACAAAACAATACCAGTGTAAGATTGGCTTTCTGATGTGATTTCAGAGAAAATGGTAACTCGAAAGGTTCCTGAATGTGGCCAGTTTCTTCCCTAAAACAGATCAGATTTACATACAGGCCTATTCACTCTTGATTGTGTTCTGGATTTGCAGAGCTCAGCAACCAAAAGTCTTATTAGAGTTCAGGTACCATTATGCACACAATTTGAGCAAAGTTTATTGCCAAATGATTCATTGTTTATATTCCAAAAACCAAAATGATTGTGAATTCCCCATTTTGAAAACTTTAATTTGTACATATTTTGTCTATGGTCGGATGAAATCTGAGGAAAAAGTTGCAGTGTGAAGATCAAGAACAAAATGTATAAAGTGTGAAATACTTCTAAGAAATAAGAAAATTAACAACAGCAAACAAACAAACAACTAACTCATTTCACCAGGCCAAATATAATCTTGTTCCAGTTAAGATGGATAAATGTATTTTTGCCTCTATTTCAGTTAAAGGCACTGTATAACAATGTTTCCAGTTTAAAAAATCTGAGCTACATGATTCCCCATGCTACTAGTGTCTTTGATACAGTCTAAAAATGAAGCCCTGAAAAAATTGCAGTGTAAAAAGTGAGAATCATTGAGAGACCATTCCAGCTTTTCTCCATAGACTGCTGTGTTGCAGAATTTCCTATCGCCCGATATAAAATTAATGTGCCAATTTGTATCTGCACACATTGTGCTAGTGACAGCATAACTGTCCAAAATTTTGTGTTCTAGGGTGTTTATTTGTCCATTCACACACTGTCAGATATGTCAGATAGCAAAGTTCGACAATTTTTTAAACGGGTCTTCCACAGTGTTATATAGTGTCTTTAAAAGGAGATTTCCTCCAGCTGACCACTTCTTCATATTATTATCTCCTCCTTATGACCATAACAGATACAGTAGACACTTGTTATAACAAACTGCTCTGGATGAGGAAAAATACTTATATCAATATTTTGACTTGCAAAAACATTAAAAAATAAACTTTGTCATGATGAGATGTTGTTCCTTAAATCAGTGAATGAAAGTGCACTACAGTGTACGTGTACATGTACATGTACATGTACATGTAGGCCTACATGTATATCTCCAATTTTTTTATAGCATGGCCATGAGATTAACAAATGTTGTCTACACTTTAGTATGGAATTACCCTGTAACTTATTTTAATATCAATACCAGTATCTATGAGGGGATTCTGTAGATCTCATCTGTTATTTGTGACACTAAAACAAACCCTTCTTTCACAGGAGTTATTTATTTAATTACTTATTGAAACATATTTAACCAGGATGGCTTGATCAGTTATAACTGCTTTACAACAACGTCCTTACAGAGATGAACAGCAAATTTATTCTGCATCTTAAATTCTCTCTGCAAACCTTTCATTCATTAAGGTCCTGTAAGTTTGACACCTACTCTTATCATATTTTTGTGTAACTTCTTCACAACTTTCATGATTCACTGTTTCAGTGAGATAAATGGTTAGTATTAATTACATACATGTATATGGTTAATATTAATTACATATAGGTATCAGTTCGATCATAGCTTAGAAAATGTTCTCTTACCCACTTGTGTAACTTCTTCACAACTTTCATCACTGTTTCAGTGAGATGAACTGTTTGGGTTAGGTATCAATTGTTTCAGAGCATAGAAAATATTCTTCTCGCTTACTTGTTGTACATCCCGATTCTGAATATTTCATGTGTGAGAATTGCAGGTCAGAATGCTGCAAAAGGACATAGTCCTCTTCTGGATATACTACTCTACCATCCCTACTCAATATCTCTTGTTTTGACTACTAAGCTGCCAAGTTTTACATCATTTTTTTTGGTAAGGTGGTGATCTTGGTATTTTGCAACTTATTTTTAATGTAGCCTTGCGTTCTCTTATTGGCTCCATCATAATCCCTAAAATACGGTCTGAAACAGAGACTCGAGACAGTCATATGTAACATCCAAAAACCAAAGAGAGAGTCGAGTCTATCAAGGCTGCAAACACACCAAGGTTGCGTGACCGAATCAGTCCATCCTAGCTCACGCGTCATCTCATGTTTCTCAACTCCTGACCCGACAAATAGTTTCTATCTTGGCTAGAAACTGACAACCGTCAAGTATTTTTGGGATTACAAGTGTCAGGAGACAAGCGCTGCCAATTCAGAGGAGGGTTTCGGGTCGAGGGGAGGGGAAGAGGGGGGGGGGGGGGGGGGGGGAGAAGAGGTCACCATACATCAGAACAATCTACATTCGCCTCCTTCCCTTGGCAACTCACATTTGTTTAGGAGCAGTATGAGGCAATGATAAATACTATTTATTTACTTCATGGTAGGTGTGGTACACAAAATATTCTTGACACAGACATATTTCAAAGTGTCTCTAGCTCTGGGCGATTCCATAAATAGAAATTTAAAATTTTGGCATTTTTAGCAGTATATGGGCAAGTTGTTACTTTCACAAATATGGCATGAATATCTGTTTTGTGTTTTTGTCGTAGAGGTGTAGCAGAAAGCAATTTTACACATATGCAGTGTATTTCTTTATGAAAAAGAAAGAAATAGTGCAGGTCATACGGCATAGGCCTATGTCTATATCCTGGACAATGGTTAAAGACACTATATAACACTGTGGAAGACCCATTTAAAAAATTGTCGAACGCTAGCTATCTGACATATCTGACAGTGTTTGAAGGGACAAGTAAACACCCAAGAACACAAAAGTTTGGACAGTTACATGTATGCTGTCACTAGTACCATATGTGCAGATACAAATTGGCACATTAATTTTATATCGGGCGATAGGAAATTCTGCAACACAGCAGTCTATGGAGAAAAGCTGGAATGGTCTCTCAACGATTTTGACTTTTTTAAATTAAAGCACTTAATGATTGTTTTACACTTCAATTTTTTCAGGGCTTCATTTTTAGACTGTATCAAAGACACTAGTAGCATGGGGAATCATGTAGCTCAGATTTTTTAAACTGGAAACATTGTTATACAGTGCCTTTAAAGCCCAAGTTTAGTTTTGGGGATTTTTTTTATTTGACAGCTTTATGCCCAAAGGTCATATCACCCCCATAACAGATTCTAAATATGTTTCGTTTTTTAAAAATTAATTAATGAAAAATCTCGGGGGGGGGGGGGGGGGGTCGTTGGACCATATTTACATTATAGCATCCAAAGGGTTAATAAGGTGTTAAGGTTATCCAAGTTATGGGCGATTCCGTGCGTGTCGTACGGGACATTTAGAGAATATTTTCAAGTCTCATGGCAAAATGCTTGAGCGATGAAGATTTGTTTTATGGTAATTATAAAGTACTAGTGGGTGCCCTAGTGAAGTAATGAAAACCAACAAAAATTTGTTCTTTATGGGTGAATTAGAGATGAAAATGTTGCGTGTCGTACGGGACGCAGAGAAAGTCAAGTTTTTGAAAACTGAAGTTTATGTCCAAAACTCTGTGAGTTGCATGAATAAAAATGACTGAATCTCTACTAAATCAATGAGACAAATACTGAAGACTACTTTTATACAGCTATAATTTTGAAAATGTCTTGCACACAAAAATGCATAAGGCAAATATCTTCAAGAACGCACGTGTCGTACGGGACATCAAAAAGTGTCGTACGGGACATCTCTGAAACAATTCCATAATTACCTAGCTTACATCAATAAAAACACTGCATTTCTCTTCATTTGGAAATATTTTATTACAAAGCGATTAAACTGACACTTTAAAATGTATACACATCATAAGAATTGCAAATATCTTTGGAAATATTAAGTATGTTGTACACGTACGGGACATAGGAAATGGTGCACTTCCCATGTCCCGTACGACACATTTTGCAAGTAGGCTATACAACCTAACATGTTCTGAGCAGTACATAAATGTTTGGATACATCTTCTAGACCCCCCTATTCCTTTTCCCTTCCTCTCCCACTTTGAATTTGTTGACCTAGGCCAGTAGGCCTATACTTGAAGAAAGCTTGAAACAGGTGCTATAACAGATTACAAATGAAAAAACATGGTGTAAGGTTGTAAATTTTTATTCAGATGAAAGGATGAATAGGTTCAAATATTATAAATTTATAAATTTAATTTCAAATCTTTAAACTTTTGAAAAAATACACTCTGTTGCAAGGGACATGTCCCGTACGACACAGAAAAATGTCCCGTACGACACATTTTGTGTCGTACGGGACAAAGTTGATGATGTTATTTATAGAAGATACATGAAGTAAATCCTAACTTTATGGTATCATATGACTACTTACATCACCAATTTAGAGAATTCTGTACTATAAGCTTGTAGCCCCTGAAACTGAAGCACAATCAAAACTTTTTTAATTTTATGTGTCGTACGGGACACTTATGGGTAGGGCTTGCCGAAATAATGACACTTAAGTCTAAGTAGGAATGAGAATATTTTTGTAAACATAGTCAGCTATCAAGAGGACATCCCAACTACTTGACTCACAGTATCTAAAAGATTGTTCAGTAATTCTCAGATCTAGTGTATACACATTTTCATACATACTGTAAAACTTGTGAAATTTTAATAAAACATCAAATTTTCACAATTTCACCCCAAAAATAGACTTTTGAGACAATCTTGCACCCAAAACTGACCTGTTCCAGATGGTTTAGGTATTAACCAAAAATGTTATCACACTAGTTGTCAGCTAGAAGCAATTTTAAATTTTAGCACTTTTTCAAGTTTTAGCACGGAATCGCCCTATACTTCATCAGAAAGAGCAGAGTTTACAATAGCCACGTCAGTAAACAATGTCAAAGTGACAACATTACTACTTCAAGATTCCCCTATCTTTACCTGAAATACAACTAACTTTCACTGAATGTGTGTGTAATTTGATAATGAGCAGTTTTTGCTCAATAAAGATTTTTTTAACAACTTCTTGTTCACGCATTTCATTTGCAGATGAAGAAAGTTCATATTTCTCTGGGTGCAACAAATCTCACGAGCTTAATAACATGTATAGCAAAGCTTAAAGGGGGGGGGGGTCCCAAACATCCATGTAAATATTAAATGGCTACATATAATTAATTTAGGCCTGCACACTATAGGCCTACCTATCTACGATAGTGTGATAAACTTCCTTGATATGTGGCCATCCATCTCCTCAAATGACAAACAAGACCACCCCCTTTTCTACCTCTGAATACTCCCTGTGACACCCCTCCCACCCCCACCCAACATAATGAATCCTCTCTCCTACTCAGAGACTGGTACATAATAGCTGCACTATAGTATCCGATTCCTGGGTACATGGATTTGATTCTATTACACAACAGACGATTCATCAGAGAAAGGATCACATTCTTGGCGTGGGAGGGATGGTACAGATGAAAAGACCCTATCTAGGTCAATGACACCACAGGGCAGGCTGGGATGGGGCTAAAGGTCAACCGGGGTCAAGGAAAACATTTTCAGCATTTAAAAGAACTGAAACCGATCTGGCTTTCTGCGTATCACAAATAGTGAACGATGAATGACCCTTTTCAGGCGAGTCTATTATTCCTGATGGCTTTTTATTAGAAATAGTTCAGAATTTGTTATCATTTGAGGACAATTCCCAGTATTTTGTCAGTCAATGTACATGTATATTACAAGTACGTAGTCGCATCTATTTGTTATTTACATCTATGTAAACTTGACAGCCCCTATCAATTATCCAAAACAACAACAACGAGAACACATGTTGACATACAAGTTCAGTTTGTAAGTTCAGGAGATAAAAATAACATCATGGATTTATCCTTGTAACTATTGATATGCATACAAATATTTCCTTCCAAAGGTACATTATCTGTAGGACCTTCTTCACTTATTCAAATCAAAATGATTCCAAATAACAGTAAACAGAGCTCAACATATCTAAAGGCCTGGGTTTTCCATTTTCTGAAATTCCAATTTCTTGAAAACAAACAATCATTTTTGTTCTCTTTTCTCCAAGTTTCCATTTCCTAAACATTGAAATTCCACACTTCTCTCTTTTTCTCGGTTATTTATTATCTAAACTCAGGATTCTGTTTTCACATTAATTTCTTTTTATCTATCATTTCTTTCTTCATAAATGCAATCTTATTTCTGAACAGGAAAACAAAGCATTCAATGTTTTACTACTAACAATGCCATTGTATTGGGTCTGCCAAGTGAAAACTTTATTTATGTATTAATGAAAATTGTACTGAATGCAGTCAAGTATTTTGGACATCTGCTACAGAAATTGTATCTCCCCAACAAAAGTCTCATATCAGTAACAGAGCTCAACAGAATCAAATATGTTTTTGTCTTGTAAAATATGGAGGTAAAAAAAAGTTCGGGTAAAAAATCGTGATGACATGAGGTATTCTTGTTTACTATGTATGTGACGTACTTACAAAGGTATAATTGATGTGATTTGAGGGCCCAAAATCCTCCTTTTGTGTGTTTATATTGTAGTCATGTTCAGAATAGCATTGACTGTCTGCCAACTTTTTCTCCAATACAAAACTCACAAACTTGTAACTGTCTTTTGATCTTTGAAATATATACATTCCACCACCAGCAGTAACACAGGATTTTTGAGTTCATTTGAGGCATTTATATTAGTCAAACAAAGCCAAAACAGAGTTTGAAATACGTGGGAAAACTACTTAGAATAATTGGGTCAACCGTCAATGTAACATATTGGATTTGCTGTCTGTCTTGTAAACAGTATGCACCATTCAGAAATCAAATACACAATAACAAGAGTTCATGAAGTCTGGGGATGAAGACATTGATTGATTCAGTGACAGAAATTAATGTTCTTAAACATCCATAGCAGATCCACACATTGTTACAATTAAGGGGGGGGGAGGGGTTACCACCTGCCCTATGTATGTCACAGGAGTTTAGATATCATGAGGAACCAACTTTCTAGCTTACTAATTAAATAAATACATCAGGATTCCCTATATGAATGAATGAAATGAGAAAGTATATGAAAGAAAAACACAGAGAAAGAAATCCAGTAATATATAAAATAAAGATAAAAAAAATAAGGTCCAAAAGGATGTCCCTCTTGGCTCTTGGGGGTGGGGGGGGGGGACGGTTTCCACATTCTGTGATTATTTCAGGAGTACTGTTTTTTGTGATCTATGTTTTATCGTGTTACCTGTAGGGCCAAACTAGTAAGTGAGAAAAAAGAAAACTGTCTCACAATGTCTGTCACTTTCAGATCAGTTATGAACAAAATCTTTTTTAAAAGATGTCTGTGGGATAATGGATTACACAGTAATCTTTTGGTAAAGAATTTATTTCATTAATCACAATCAGAGGTGCTGTGGAATGGAATGGAATGGCTGCCAGGTCTTGAAAGATCTCTCTTAGGACAGGTGTCTGATACAGTGATAGACTTGCAAGCATACGATGACCGGGGTAATATGTAAAACATTTAGAGATGACATATTTCATATTAGGTGCTGTATTATTATCATCTTTTGCTACTTTTCCACAAAGTCATTTTGACTGAACTTGATAAAAAAAAATGCCTTCACAACTTGCTCTCATCTCCAAAAACCACAATACGTCAGTGCTTGGCACGCAGGGTGACTCAGACAACCGCAAGAATCATCTTTGACCAAAACTCATCAAATTTCACCCAGTTTCAGGTCACTGGAACTCTCATCAAAATACATGACAACCAGAACAATGTAAAAGCCAATAGGTGAAGAATCACGTTCCTATAGAAATAAAGGAGATATTTGGATGGTCTATTGGGACCAGAAACCCAGAGGCTAAATTGCTTTTTTTATTCTTTTTATTCTTTTTATTCTTTTTTTATCTTTTCTCCTTCATTTTCGTCCTGTCCTTTCCAGGTCTCCACAGAACAGCAGCTAAGTGGCAAGGATGCATGACCCTTGGCCAAATAAACTGATAAGTAATGTTAGCAGGACTATTATAGGCCCAACCAAGGGAATAGCTTACCAGCTCTAGGCCAAATTGATTGAGGGCTAAATAGTAGTCCCTACTGCTTTCCTCATTTTTCCGAACTTCTGGGAGCAATCGTGGCCAGATA
Organism: Eucidaris tribuloides; assembly: GCA_001188425.1. Classification (NCBI taxonomy): domain Eukaryota; kingdom Metazoa; phylum Echinodermata; class Echinoidea; order Cidaroida; family Cidaridae; genus Eucidaris; species Eucidaris tribuloides. The sequence goes on from JZLH01S0552080.1 coordinate 43,565, forward strand.
CTGTGTAAGGCATGTGCCAAACATACTACAAGATGTCATGGAAATGTCAATGCCATATTTTATTTTTACAACTGATCTAATTGCTACTTCATATTGGCCCAGCCTACACCATATCACATTCAAATCATTAAGGGTGTTGATTTCATTAAATCTTATTGAAATAAACTTGAATCATCAGGAATTATTTGTAAATATTGTAATTGTGATTATTTGATTTAATAAAACCTAAATAAATTAAAACAAAATTCAACTGAAATATTTTGTTTGTTTGCTTTGTACTATTTTTGAATTTTATTGATAGTGTCAGAGATGATTGTCCAAATTTTCATGTCCCTAAGACCTGTCATGCTAGGCTACGCTATTCATGACTAAGAATGGCTGATGATTGAGTAATAGTGTTGATATGAGTACATGAGACAAGCAACAAACTAGTCTGTTGCAGAACATTTTGTTTAAAACAAGGGTAAAACTGTTTCTTGCATTTATGAAAGTGATCATGTTGCTAATTTCATCAAACCAATATGTAATATGCAGAGTTAGAGAGCCGAGTGTCTAAGGTTGGGGTCTGAAAACATGAAAAAAAAATGTAAAAAAAAAAAAATAGGGGAAGGGATGGAAAGTCAACTGTTAATGAAGCAAAGTAATCAAAGTGATTGAATTCTCATTTTGAAAGATCAACAATGTCACACAGAGACATAAATAGTAACAATAAATATTTTTAGAAATGTCTGAAGTACATTAAAGCCACAGACTAACAATGACCCCTGTTTTGAAAAATGTGAGCTACATAATCCTCCATGCTCTAAGTGTCTTTGATAAGGTCTAAAAATGAAGCCCTGAACAATTTGTATTTCAAAATGATTATTTAGTGCTTTAAAAAAGTGAAAATCGAAAGTTGACCGGATTCACCTGCCCATTTCCTCCCATAAACTTACTGTGTGTAGATCTAGGCTATTTTGTACTCTGCCCGAGTACTTATTGTCTATTCATTGATATCTTGCCAGTGGCAACATAAATTTCCAAACTTTTGTATTCCAGGGAGTTTATTCCATTCAAACACTACTACGTAGCTGATCGAATAGGGCTAGGTGGGGCTTCAAGACTTGTACACAAAATTGTTGAAAATTAATCTCAATTATGCAAATTTAACACACACATTAATCAATAAATACAAATTTATGCAAATTTATTACAAAATCACAAATAAAATTATAAAAAATCTTCTCATTCATTTCTCAACCAATTTTGATTTAGTTGCTCTTTATCTTGGTAAGGCTGAGCTTGGGTTAGCACTAACTTCTGACCCAGAATTTTTTAACTGTTGGCTTCCATTTAATTAATTAATGGTAATTTATGCAACATTTAATTCCACAAATAACCAATTTATTTCAGTTCCTTATTCATATCAAGTCCCGTATTAATTTGGTTCCCCTTCATAATGTGCTTTTTCCCCAACAAACAAAAAACAGTATGGAGCCCCGTGAAGGATCCCGGGGATGGCCACATATATAATTCATGTAATTATTAATTATTTTTTTTAATATTATTATTATTTTTTGTTTTCATGTCCCTTCCAGGGCATGGAAACTAATATTTTTCTCACGTCAAATTTTTTTATCATTCATGGTTCCTTTCCGGGACACAAATTTTAATCTTTTCTCGCAGTAAATACCTTGTACACATGAAAATTTCGGTATATAATGATGTTGCGAGATGCCGACTGATACGCTACGTCATTGACATTTCTAGTTCAGGAGCATTTTTTATGGCCTCCGGCAACCGGAGGTTGCCCGGAAGCATCGATATTTTTGGGTTGTCCCGT
>JZLH01S0552102.1:18208-30528 GCA_001188425.1 Eucidaris tribuloides
GTGTCGGCGGAAAATTTTCGCGGCCAAAAAATGTTTTCGCGGCCAAAAAAACAAAATTCACGGCCAAATTTGCGGGCAAATCAACAGCTGAAAAATCGCTCTGCGGCCAAATTTGAAGAAAAATAGACATACACGTCTTTTGGCAGGGGCACCCCCTGACAAATTTCTGGGGGTGCTTCAGCACCTCCAGCACCCCCGCTTCCCAGGGCCATGGGGTGGGGGTGGGAACGCTCCTTGAGAAAAAAAATCGAAGGGAAGGGAACACGTCCCCTCGTCCCTCCGAGATCGCCCTCTATGTTGAACACATTTAATTGGTTTTGTCATGCTCGGGATTCTGCAATGTAAAAGACCGGTAATTTGAATGTGAACAGGGTCGATGCTTAAAAACAGAGGAGGCACCGCGGGGGGGGGGGGGATAGGGGCACCCCGTACAATTTACAAAATTCAGAAAATCGTGGGCTTGCTGTATTATTCATGAAATTTAGGTCCTTTTGACATTTGTGCCCCTAATGGATTTTGCCCTCCCTTACTTGTAAATTTTACTCTAGTGCTCCCCTGCTTAAGAAGGATGCACTAGTGCAGAAGAAACATTTTAGCCTTGGCCCTGATAACCTAGGCTGGACCTTGAAGTAGGATACACCTCATCTAAAGAAATTTGTTATGTCAAATTTACGTATATCATCGCGGAAAGGCCGGTTAGAATCACGAATACAATGCGATATTCCCTGAAACCTCCGTTTCACAATGTTGTTTTCCCCATCATTGGAATAATGTGTAGACCCAAATCAATTTCAACCTGTTTATCAGAGATTAAAAGCTATATTCATGAACACTACATATCGTAGTAAATTCCTGTATTTCTTTAATCAAAAACAATACAGATCCAGCCAAGTCTTTAAAGAAAATAATCATTGAGCACTCCATCAAATACATTCCTTCCAATATCTTTTTTCTTAGCTTGGGTTGAAGAAACTTTCCCCAACCGTCGCCTGTGTTCTTGTCGTAACCATTAGTGGTGCCAGCATCCCTGAATTCAGGAAATGCATTTTTCAAATGTTGTTTAGAAAGTAATTAATTGAGAACACTTAATTAGTTTGGGGGCATGCGTGACGAAATCCTTGGATTCTACGGGTATGTTATTTAAATAAGAAAAGGGTACATGTAGATGTTTGAACAAGGTGAGGTGAAGAAGAAAATCATTCCAGCCTTGTACTTGGCCTTGACATGTTATTGGATCTTAGTCTGCCTGGGGCAGGCAAGGACTTTATTTGGCACTTTAAATTTTACAGTGCTTGAGCCAAGACTAATCTTGTTGCATCAGTGCTTGTGCCCTATGGGAAGACTAGTCGCAGCACTAGATTTGTTCAGACGCATGATTTGCGTAGCACGACGGACTAGGGTTTATGCCTGCTATTGGATTCTTGGGTAGGATACGCCTCAGGTCGGCTTCGTGCCCGTAGGTAGATCCATGTCAATCTTTAGGTCTACCCAAATGTTCTTTACTATGCAAATGTCTGTAATTCCCAAATCACGGAGTGCCGTTTGAACACAACTAACATCCTAATCGTGATATCCTCGCCAATATTCCGAACTAACTCTGCAATATGCACGCCATTTAGTTGCAAATATCGCGCCAATATTCATCTATCGCAGCAATTAATTGTCGCAAATATCATCTCGCAATATTTACCGACGATCGTGAATTTTGTAGCAAATATTGGCAACATATTCACAACAAAATTTAAGACAAGTCCAATGAATATTGGTGCCAATATTCCACGACGAGATTCGCGTTTCGCACAGTTAGTCGTGAGACAGTTGGCGAAGAAATTCGCGGACAAAATCACTGACTGTTGCGACATTTTTCGTGTATTTTATTTCAAGTACCTAGGTGCCCTTTTTCGAGCGGGGACATTAACTAGTACTGAGTATGCAGCTGTTTTAAATTAGTGATTAATTCCAAGCAGACAGCCAACAAAACCAAAAGTAGAAGCAGTAGGAGGGGGAAGAGAGACAGGAGAAGGAGAGGAGGAGGAGGAGAAGAAGAAAAAGAAAAGAAGAAGAAGGAAGAAGAAGAAGAAGAAGAAGAGAAGAAGAAGAAGGAGAGGAAGGAGAAGGGGCTGAGCAGAAGGATCGGAGAAGAAGGAGAAGAAAAGGCGAAGAAGAAGGATGAGGAGAAGGAAAAAAGAATAAGAAAGAAATAGGTAAGAAAGAAAAAAGAGGAGAAAAAGACCAGATCACGAATGAGAGAGGAAGAAGAAAGAAAATAAAAGAACAAGTCGAAGAATGAGAAGCAATATTTTTAACGTTGTTATTTATTATGTATTTTGATTATGATATATGATTAATAAGATGCTGATGATGTGATGATGATGATGATGATTATTATCATTATCATCATCATTATTTTTAGTACTATTTATTTTATTATTATTTATATTTATATTATCATGGTCTTTGTTGTATACTTCGTTCCCCCCCTTCTGTGATAAAATATAGACTGAGTTTTACAACGTCTGTACCTTAAGCTTGCCCCCAGACTGACCTCCTTATTACCAAATACGAAACAACTGGACAAGATTAACTCCCTCCCCCACTGAGCCCTACTGATCGGAATGAAACCACATGTGCCTTTTTTCACCCCTCACACCCACGCTGCCCCGGGGTTTGCGCCAGCCGCGCACACTCAGTTATGCACTCACACCACCTTATTTCCCTTCAAATACTGTGGGCCGTCCACACACTAGAAGGCAAATACTACACAAAGCCTTTGTTTCAATGCCGTCTAATAAATTGCAAACGTTAAGCTCCCGCTTGAAGTTCCCAAATACACCCTGATTACAATTTCAGTGCATGTCACCCGTACACATATTTAAACCGAAGTCATTAACACTTTCGAACGTCAGGTCGTCGCATGGCCGGACCTCGCCTGGGAGGGATACACGTCGGGACATTGGTGGAAGGTTGGGAGGGGGTGGGGGGGGGCTGCTGCAGGGATTAAGTGTTGACTTTCCCATAGTTGAATTAGTAAGTAGTTCAGTTATGTTAGTCTTGATTATTTATTTCACTGGGTTGATTTGATTGGCCTTGATTACATGATTGATTGATTGATTGATATTGATTGATTAATTGATTAATTGATTGGATTGATTTAAATTGTGACGTGAAATATGAATTTAACTTGTGTAATTTTATTTTTAGTTATTTGTATTTATTATATCTGTGGTAACAGTATTTGAGCTATGTGCGTAAGATAAAGTAAATGGACATGATTGGGGATAGTCTTCAGCTTGGCGAAAATACTCTAAAATCAAGATAACTATGCAAGATTCTCCCTGTGAAATTGTTGTAGTCAAACGGTGACTCATTTTAAAACTAATCTTCAATATCCTCGGTGACTATGGCAACGTGTTGTCGATGGATATTATGGTGCGTCCACATCACAAAAACTTCGCGAGTTAATTTCGCGAGTTTTATGATGGTTTATGTGTATAGAATTCGATCTTTTCCGGAGGGACTAACTTCCGAAAATTAAGTCGTAATGCGCATGTGCGGTAAAGGTACACAATTGGTCGTTGATGTATAGAGCACGAAAAACAAGATTATGCAACCAGCTAGCGCGTAGCATGAACTTAAAATAATATGATATAGATAAGAGATGGCCGTGTTATTGACGCCACCCATTACATGTGTGTAATGGTTAGACATCCCTTTGATTTGGCAGAAAATGCATTTATCCAGACTTTGAACTTGAAGACAACCAAGGCCTTTTCCTTATGTTAATCACCGATTCGCCGTTGACGTAAGGGAAAAATTGCCAAAACTCACCTGCAAGGAGCTTAGTATATATTTGTTAACATGTGGGAACGTTTTTCTGGCAAATTCCCAATCAATACACATTTGTTCACACATTTCAGACACCATTCATTATTTACATGTACACCTGTAATGCATATGACTAGGCAGAGCGATCTACCAGGCGTGCTTTCATACAGCTGCGTTTCCTCCAACCGGAAATGGTCAATGGGATACTGCACTCCAACCAAAACTTCGCGAAGTTTGTCTACACTGGCAAATGTCGCGCGAGCATTTTAGCGTGTCCAAGAAAAATCCTACCCCATGAGCAGGATGTTTCGCGGCAGCATCTCTCAGCAGGGTTAATTTCGCGCCACGTTTGCATCTACACTACAAATTATCGGACAGTTAATTATCGGTGAAGTTAAACTTCGCGAGAGTTTCGGTAGGGTGTATAGACCAATGGGTCTAATTTTTATCGTGCCCCGAGAGAATTAAAATACTAGTACGTTCATGCTTAATTCTCTTTAAGTAAATAAATTAAGATAAATCCTTCCAGCTGGGAGATACCACTCCCCCATGGTTTATAGTTAGAGCTTAATTATTTTAAATTTGGTTCTGAGCATTTCAAGTGTTTCCCGATCAATGTCACTACCTTTAAGTTTGTGTGTGTGGTAATTGATTTTTTCTAACATGTACGTATGTAGGCCTATTTGTTTTTACTCGTGCGGGCCCTCGGGAGAGCAGTTTTTTTAAAACTGAAAGGGCTACGAACTGACTTAATAAATGGAAATAAAATAAAATGAAATTGATTTTTTAGTTAGTTAGTTTAATTTCAATTTAGTGAAGTTAGTTATGATATATTAGTAGTAATCTTTTAGGTGAGGGGTTGCCTCATTGAACTGGGACTGTTTTATTTTTTTTGCGACGTGGAAGACTCATTGGTGGTAACAGGGGCCGGGGACTAGAATTCATGGAGAGGAGGGACTGGGGGACGTGAAGAAGGTTGGGTCGGTGACATTTAACATGAAATATCATACCCACGTGCACAACTTTTGCGTTTCCGCCATGCATTCTGATTCTTGTTAAATAACATGTCAGTTATTGGCAGCTCCACGGGTGTCCCTGGTGGGGCCTATACGAAGGGAATACACACTAAAACAGTATGTCGAGTGGGGAGTGGGAACGAAAATACCACATGTGTGGCGATAAAAAACATATCATTAGCCCCGGCATACTTTGAAACAGTTCAAATTATAACCTTGAAGTTCTCTCACCCGGATGTAATAAAGTTAAAGTTCATTTATTTTCATCTTATTATTGTCTTTCTACCGATACCAACTCTATTGTATGATACGAGACAAAAAAAAATCAAGGTAAAAAAATGGAGGGGCACACCGTCCCTGCCCCCCCCCCCCCCAATAAGCCGACATGCACTTACATGATTGCAGTGCAATTATTTCGAATTACTTGAAAGGTACAACACAATATTGGATCGTGTTCTTTATGGAGTTTCAAACATACCAACCACATGTTTCTGCAAAAAATAAGCATGTAATAAATTGATAATTGATAATAAATTGATTTTTTCATGGCGCGCTGTTATCCATTTTGGGCCACCCTCATTTTCATTCATAATCCTTACCTTATAAATACAGAAATTTGTTACATTGTAACACAAAACTAGCCAAACAAAATTAATCCCAAATACACATTAGATACACATCCTACCGTATACCTTTGCGTATGCAAGCCCTTCACCATCTGAAAATACAATAATTTCCGGTGAAAGCGACTGCGTGCACACGCACGAGTTGACCACGGTATACGTCACTGCATTATGATTGGCAATAGTAAATTCCTCCATAAAAGTTTGCAACGCAACTTTGAGGCGTCGATATCTCTTTTGTATACATATAATAATTTGGTATAGTTAAGATAGTTTTTTTCGACACAATGACACCCATTTGCCATGATTAATGGAATTCATGGAATGTGCAGGACATTTTCAATAAGGGGTCAAGTCAAAGTGAAAAGGCTGCAAAATTTATTGTCATCTTCACCATATGCATGATTGGAAGTGGATTGTGTTTAATAATGTTGTGATTGTGAATGATGATTATTATAATAACTACTAACTAACTACTACTATATACTCAACAAATCATACTACTACTACTACTACTACTACTACTACTATACTACTACTACACACTACTACACTACTATAACTAACTCTACTACTACTACCCTACTGACTACTACTACTACTACTACTACTACTACATACTACTACTACTATAACATATACTATTACTACTGACTACTACTACTATACTACTAACTGCTTATACTACTATACTACTACTACTACTACTACTATACTCCCACTACTACTACTCTACTACTACTAATGACAATGAGCATAATCTTTATAATTCAATGATAAATGTTAATAATTCTAATTATAATATTATCGTTATATTTAGAATTTATAATTATATTTTGTTATGATAATTAATTAGAATTATTATGGATTATTTCAAAATTATTACAATCAATATATAATTACAAATTATTGATTTTAATTGTAATATAATAATAATAATGGATGAATTCATAAAAGCAATACAGAAACGTATAACGCACTACAAAACCACAGTACACAATAACTGTTTTACCCTCCAGCCCACCCAATACCGCGAAACATGGATCGCGCCACTCGATTTATGAAGGAGTGTCTTGGAACCTGAAGATCAGTAATCACTCACATAGAATTAAAAAACACACACAAAAAGTAAACGCGTTGACGATGAGTCTCTTTCTGGCTCTATAGTCCACATAGGAGGTTTCTAGATTTCGCGTTGCACCCCCGGGTGACCAAGATTTCTTGTTACCATTGTAAAGCTACAGGCTCTAGTTTCGGAAAGATATTTTTGACTTTCGGTGCTTAGAATCGTTACCATGGCATAACGTGGTTAAACATTACATGTATTTTTTACCCCCTGTTAAATTTTTGTTGTGGTTTTGGTCTGTTAGTTCATATGAAAATTGTAATTTTACAATTTGTTATGATAGAAAGTTGTCTTTTTCTGGAAATGTGGAACATAGATTATTTTCACAACATCTTAAATTATATAAACAGAGCTGATGCATTGTGGGTCTCAAGGTCATTTCAAGTCAAACTATCATAATGTAAAAAATGCTTCTCGTTGATGGACCTGTTTTTTAAGGCAAAAGTATTTTAAAGTTTCTTATTATTTTTCCTGGGAGGGGCAACACCCATCATAATTATATGTAAATAAAAGTCATTGTCTTTAGAGTGCAAATACCACTGAAAGACATCACATCAAGTCGTTACCAAGAAAAGAACAATTGGTAATTCCTTCAAAAATCGCCATTTCTGGCTCTAAATGTACATAAATTATGGCTACAAAGTGTGCAATTCATCTTTTTATACGACACATCGCGTCTTTCATACTTACTGAAATGAAGAAATGAATTTTAGTGGGGTTATTGATTTTCTAGGAAAGTGGATTATAGTAATGAGTCTAACACCTAAAATTTGTAAACGAGCTAATGCATTGTGGGTCTCAAGGTCATTTCAAGTCAACCTATCATTATGTAAACAATGATCTCATGATGTAGCCTGTTTTATTGGAAAAAGTTTTTAAGTTCTGTATTATTTTCCTGGATGCACATCATCAACTATTACAGTAGCATGAAAGTGCATTGTCTTTAGATGCAACCATACCATAAATGGAGACCATCCACGCAAGTCGTTACCCTAGAACGACAATTTGTTAATTTCCTTCACCTCGATTTCTGGCTTAAATGTAATAACTATAGTACACAGTTGCACATTCATGCATTTATAACCATTTATTATTTTTAGTGTGTTTGGTGTGGTATCTGAAGTCCTGAATGATTGATTAGGTACAAAATCAAGGTCATCTTAGAGTCACCACCTAGGTCAATTTGAAGGTCAAATAATGAGAATCATTGTGCGATCAACAACCGGAAATCCCGGATTTCTGCCAGAAATCCGTTATGTCAATGGAAGTGCAAGCAATTTGATTGATTAATTTGGTAATTATTTATATTCACTTTAGCTTATAGATATATTTATAGGTAGATAATATATATGATATACCCAAGAGATAGATATTATACAATTTTGGCACGAATAACGTTGCTAACATTCAGCATGTGTCTTTAAAAACTGACAGTGTTATCCCTACTATAATATAATCATACGAGCACATAACAAATACATACTGGGTAAGGTGTGACATCTAATCCTATGTAAATTGTGTGCTGAATCTGAAAAAGACACTGTTATTGAGAACCTACAAAAGATACAGACAATTCATTAATAGATATCGCCGTCCCTCCAGGGCAAAAAATGTGGATTTTTTCAGCGATTTTTTTGGTAAAAAATAAGCTTTGGAGTAAAAGCTGTGGCTAGAGACTAAGGCTAGAACGACATGAAATCAGAGCAAGATGCCATATACTATCAAAAGATCTATAATACAAATGAATATATATACCAGATTTTGATTTAGATCAGCCCACTTTTGGGTTCAAACATGTCATTATTACTGATTTGGCCGTCACCAATCACCAATCTCTTACCCCCCCCTCATCCACGCTCTAAAAGATCTGCGTTTCCAAACCGTTTTGACCAGCATTTTCTGTTAGAAATTGCCCAATTTCCATACAAGCAAGAGTGTGCTCGGACAGTTTCAGTTTTGGCTGTCTGGGACTAGCACTTGGCCCCCAAAAATGTTAATTTTGGTCATTTTTTTTGGGGGGGGGTAAAATATTGGGGGGTTTGGTTACATGGATATCAAAGCGGGTGCAAGGTTTTGTATGTACCATTAGCATATTTCGATTTCGATTTAGGGTTTTTCCCAAAGATGAAACTAAAATACCTCCCTGTTGGAAAAAAATGGCACCTAACCAAAATGTGAATTTAAAGGCCTCCTCCGTATATACAACTACAAAATCTCATATTTCTTTCAAATAGATTCGCAGCATACCACACACACTCTCACCTCCAAAATGCTAAAAAAAAACTTTTAAAAAGAATAGATACGATTCTTAGGTAGTGAGTATAGATGCAAGTAGTTTATAACACCAAAACAAAATAGAAGAGCCGTTTCAAAAGTACTACATCCATTTTTGGTCAAAAATGAGACTTTTTGGCTTAATGTACTCATTTCAGTAGCTCTAATACACTACTACTAACAACTTGCTGAATTTCATAATATCAGTTTAAATGGCACCTCAAAAATCAGTTCGGGTTCCAAAGGTTACTACATCCATTTTAGCTTACATAGTATAGATTATAGTATCTTGGGAAAGGACAATCATGAGAGCAGTAAATTGACTTCGCACAATCTATTTACCAACTTTCTAACGCTTCGGATTTTCCGCTTATTGCGAAACCAGACATGATATATAGGATAAAGGATGGTGCAAAAAACAGAGAGAGAGTATCGATCTCATGTAGTATGATCATACTATTTTCGTGTTGTAGTTAGTGTTGGTGTTATTGAGTTTGTATATGGATATGATATTGATATAGATAGGCATGGATATTTGTTGTTGTTGTGTGTGTGTGGTGGGTGGTGACTGATACCTGTGTATCAAATTCTTTGCATGTGTTAGAGATAGTGTGTATGAGTATTGTGTGTGTGTATGTGTGTGTAATGTGGTGTGATATGTGGTGTGCATAAGTGTGTGTAATTGTATCGGTATTGTTGTGTAGTGTGTGTGTATGTGTGTGTGTGGTGGTGGTGGTGTGGTGTGCGTGCAGGTGTGTGTGTGTAGGTGTATTGTGGGTGATTTGAGTGCGTGTGTGTATGCTTGTGCGTGTGCGTGAATGTCTGTGTTTTTGTGTTTAGGTGTGTGTGGAGAGTAGTGTGGTGTGTGTGTGTGTGTGTGTGTTGTGTGTGTTGTGTGTGTCGCTCTTGTGTGTGGTGTGTGTAATGTTGTGTGGTGTGTGCGCAGTGCAGTGCATAGTGTGTGTGCATGTGTGTGTGTGTCTTTGTGTCTGTGTGGGTATTGTGGCAGATCTCGTGTGCTTGGTGTGTCTGTGTATAGCTTCTTTGAAGGCCCCACGTGATTAAATTGAGCATTGTCATTTACAGTCAAGAACAATTTCGGTTCCAAAAGGTACTACATCCAGTTTCTGTCAAAAGGTCACATCCACCAAAATGAAAATTTGATTAAATTTATTATTAATAAATCCTTGGCTTAGATTTTTGAATGAGTGGTGTTTGCTTTTGTATCATACGTGTACAGGGAAAAATATTATTGGAAACCAGCGCATTGTACATATACGTCTTAAATATCCGTTTTTCTCAGAACTTGAATTTATGGATGTAGTACCTTTTGGAATCGAACTCTTCATATACCGCTCACTGACTTAAAAAGCCTCACAATATTGGTAAAGACAAAATACAGTGAAAAATCTTATTCGTGACACTTTAAATTTTACCAATAGAACATTCTGGTTCATTTGGGGCAAGAATTATTGTTTATTCAGTTCAAAACTGGGATTGTCAAGCAGGTGCAAGGTTTTATATACAGTCTCATTGAGACCAATCATAGCATTTCATTTGGGGTAATCTGGTGAAAAAATGACATTGAGATTTGGTCAAAACTGTCTTACGAAGAATGAGACATGCAAAAGCAGATAATATCCAGATATCTAATATAGTTTGGGTATTTTTTTTGTATAAAGTGACAATTTGGGGCCTTAAATATTATTTTTGGTGAAAAAGGGGTTTGGGGGTAATGCTCCATCCACACCGTCCATGATTAATTAGCCAGGGAATACCGTTTTATCACATTTCTATAATGCACTGAACTAGCGACTTTTTTCCTTCTATTCTTTTTATGAGAGACATATACCAAGCATTGCTCAGCTTGACAGTAAACTTATTCAAAACTCAGTCGTATCTTATTCGAACGAAGAAAAACGTATTCGCCATAATTTATTACACGTCAGCATACGATGGATAAACTTGTCAGGTGTGACAAACTGCATCAGTAAATGAAATTGTACTATATTGTGAAGCTTCACACTGTGAAACTGGCCTTAATTTGAATTGAAAATTTAAAAAAAGTTTGTATGGAATTATTGACAGCACTTAAATAATTCATTTCTGATTAATTTTGGCCATTTGGAGAAAATGTTCATTTTTATCAATGTTGTTAAAGATTCCTACTGATCATAAGGGTTTGTAGAAGCACTGTTCGTGTGAAATATGTAGGCCTACTAATGGACATAATGTTTTTGGTTGTTGATGGACGAAATTTAAGGCAACATATATATAATATATATAAAGAGTCCTATAAGAGCATTTAGTGTATAGATAACCTCGGACAATAGAAATTAACTTGTTCCTTATCATGCACGGGTGTCCCTATTTGGTCCTGAGAAGAGACAGACAGTTTAGGGTAGGATCTATGGGGAATTACATTTAATATTATTTTAGACACATGTTTGGATTTGACCCAAACAGCAGGAACTTATCATCGTGGCAGATGGATTTGCGCTGTTCCTGAATGTACAAATGCCTTGCCCCCGGCTCCCAACATGGGATGGTCTTCCAAAGGCCTAAACTAATATTATACATAAACAATGCTGTTACTGGAGTGCAGTAGTAGCAGCAAATCAAAATGTCGTGTCAATTCCTCATGTGGAAATAAAAGAAATGTTTTTGACAGTCACATTGATGTTCCATGGGCCCCAATGGTAATAATAATAATTGTATAATACGCATCACATAGGCAATTTTGCATTGCTCTTAACGCTTTTATGAACAGAGATACAAAGGAGTGAAGATGATGACTGGGTTCCGCCATGTTGGAAATTACACAATGCTAAAATAATGTGTATCAATATTCTAAAGTTTCGTGCGTTTCTACATTCCTATATGCAGATTATTCCATGAACACGCGGCAGCATGTAAACTGATCTTTTCCACATACTTTGTCAGTGGTGGGACCCAAGGTAAATACGTCTTATACTCTTTTACTTGAACGAGCATCTTTTGAACCTAACCAATGCCTGATTAAACCCTGGCATCCCCTCTCAGCCCTCTCAGGGCAGCTCTCTATAGCATGACTACCCCACACAGTTAATAAATTCTTGGGATGATTACCAGTCACTACTGCTTAGGGCACCACCCGTATGATAAGTAATCCACCGGACACTATACTCCTATTACATTTACACATCAACATGACATTAACAACCGGGACAATACCATATGGCAAGTACCCCTATGAGAAATATACCTCCCTCTGATAAGTGTTTCCTAAAATCCTGCCTCCGGACCACTACCTGACAATAACCCCTTAATAAATAACAAAGTACTTTAAATGCCCCAGAAAATTACTGACCATTACCACAGACATATAGAACGCGAACACTACCTCTAGGAGAACCACCTCTGAAACAATACCCCACACCAACTAAACCCCTCCAATCCGACCCTTACAGAGAAGTA
>JZLH01S0552181.1:0-18286 GCA_001188425.1 Eucidaris tribuloides
GTGTGTGTGTGTGTGTGTGTGTGTGTGTGTGTGTGTGTGTGTGTGTGTGTGTGTGTGTGTGTGTGTGTGTGTGTGTGTGTGTGTGTGTGTGTGTGTGTGTGTGTGTGTGTGTGTGTGTGTGTGTGGGTGTGGGTGGTGTGTGTGTGTGTGTGTGTGTGTGTGTGTGTGTGTTGTGTGTGTGTGTGTGTGTGTGTGTGTGTGTGTGTGTGTGTGTGTGTGTGTGTGTGTGTGTGTGTGTGTGTGTGTGTGTGTGTGTGTGTGTGTGTGTGTGTGTGTGTGTGTGTGTGTGTGTGTGTGTGTGTGTGTGTGTGTGTGTGTGTGTGTGTGTGTGTTGTGTACTGTAATTGCGCTTGAGCGAGGGTGAGTGCCCGCCCCTACAGACAGCCTTCGACGTTGATATGCATATCGGAAATTTTGGGATGGCAAGTGCCCCTGCCAACCCCTCCCTTCCCGGTTTCGCCACCCTTAATATATCCCGAATGTGGAATACAAAAGCTGTCGGCATTGTCATACCGCCATTCACACATCTATAAGTCATAATCATTGCTATTTTTGTACCTTGCACAAATTTTCCTATATCATAAATTGTATGCCCGTGTTTGTCTTTTGTTATTCCTTCATTAATATTAAGGTGCATGAGTTTTACCATGGTGCCTACTAGTACATCCATGGTTTTACAATATTTCGATTACAGGCATGAGCATGTTTGTCTTTGTTTATGCTGTTACATGATGAAAGCCCCGAGTAGGAACATCGGAAATAAAATTCCCGACTTTATAAAGTCAGTTGAAATGTCTCATCGCGACTCCTACCGTTGCTAAGGAGGCAAAAGCTCATATAGGCCTATCAAGATTGTTAAAATTTACAAGAGCCAAAAACGTGGTTGATTTAACACTGAAACAATAAGTATTGTATTTTCTTTACTATCCACAGTGGCTTTATTTGTACAGATATGAATCTGAGATTTTGACAGAAGACAAAGTTAACGTCCCACCCACAACTCACCAAGAGAAGACAGCACACATAATATGCTCCGAAAGTGTGTGTGTGTGTGTGATGTGCGGGGGGGGGGGTGGCGCCAACGCGGGGTAGAAGGCGGTGGGTCTTAACGTATTTTTGCCCCGCAAAGCCCCCCCCCCACACCCCACCCACTTCCCACCTCAAAAAAAGATGTGGGAATGAGAAATGAAATATAGTCGCTCAGATTTACAATTACCAAATTATCAGAACAAAGGTGGACCAAATGGTGCGTTTTAAGATTTAAATGTCAAAATCTGTCAGTTAAAACTACAAAACTTGATTGCCCACAATTATTATCAGCTGGATGTGTGTGTAGGTGTTTGTGTATGTGTGTGTGTGTTTGTGTTTGTGTGCGTGGATTTTTGTGTGTATGTATGTGTGTGTGCGTACGTGCGTGCGCGCGTATGTGTGTGTGTGTGTAGTGTGTGTGTGGTGTGATGGTGTGTGTGTGTGTTGTTGTGTGTGTGTGTGTGTGTGTGTGGTGTGTTTGGTGTGTGTGTGTGTGTGTGTGAATCAGTGTATGTATGTTGTGTAACTTGCGCATGGACTGGGGTAGTGTGGTTGCACATGAGCCCATACACATAAAAATAGAGAGACCCATTGGGTCTTTGCCTCCCTCGGCCTCACACACACACACACACACACACACACACACACACACACACACACACACACACACACACACACAGACACACACACACACACACACACACACACACACACACACACATACACACACACACACACACACACACACACACACACACACACACACACACACACACACACACACACACACACTACACACCCGTGACGCGCGTGCGCACATTGGTGAAACAAAGTTTCGTCACGATAGCATCACAACTATGGAAACACTGACACGTCACATGCCTGAACTTACTTCAATTTGATCGATTTTCTGATAAAAAAGAAGAAATGCAGATATTATACACTACCTTGGAAAGGTTTTGAAAATAATCGGATTAAGATCAAAGTTGTGCTTGTACTCTACAAATACAAAAATCCAAACGGAAACACCTCCGCCAAGGGAATTCTAAACGGTTTATCATACAAGTACTCACTTGTGTTTCATTTAAATTAGTTCCTGCATGGACACTACACTTTGTCTTGATGAGACTGATGAAATGCAAGGATAACAGCCCAACATCTCAATACTTGTGCGATTACACGGACGGCAGCAGAACAATGGTTTCTAGAAAGTTTTCTGAAGCCTGAAGTCATACAAGGATTTTACCTTACGTAAGGATTACCGACCCGTTGCCAAAGAAGCAGTAGCCGCGTTCAGACGCAGGCTGTTTCGGTCGGAGTAAGGTCGGAGTAAGGGTCGGAGGAAGCCCAGTCGGAGTAAGGTCGGAGGAAATGTCGGAGTAGTGCCCGTCTGGACGGAGGTCGGAGTAAGTTCCTCCGAGCTTCCTCCGACCAAGATACTCCTGTTTTTTTCCAGGAGTATCTCGCTACTCCGACTAACCGGTCCGAGTAAATTGCCCGTGCGGAGTACGAGCAGCTGTCCTCGGAGTATCTATGATCTTATGTTTAATTTTCCGTAGGTTAGCTTAAAAGGTTTCGTAAGCACTTCCGGAAGTTACTCTGACCCACCGCGATGATCCCCACGAAGGCCGTACTAAACTGGTCGGAGTTTCTCTCGTGATCCGTCGTGTGGACACTGGGTCGTGATAAGATTTACTCCGACTAGGAACCCACGTTTGAACATGGCTATTATCAAGTTTCGGTTGTTGATTTTGTTGTCTTCAAATTATAGCTCTATATACCACATTGTTCCCAATGTATTTACATCTGATCATTAATTGCGGGGGGGGGGGGTCGGGTCGTTGGTCGTTTAAAAATACCACATGGTTCTTAATCAATAATGTACATCTGATCTTTAAATGTAGGGAATCTCATTTGCAACCCCCTCATAACACAGCAAAACATTATCCATGCCCTTAGGATATTTAAAAAGTACTTGCCTGTGAAGTCTGAAGATTAGAAATCACCTAGATTTAAAAAAATGCACAAGAAACCAATAGTTGTGTAGTGTATGTTCCAGGCACACTGTTCCAAATCTCACTATATTTCATGGACCTATACAGTGTAGGTCCATGGGTATATCAGGCTGATTACAGTACTTAAAGTTATACCAGTAATACCAGACGGTTGTGCTGGAATGTATCAGACCGTGCAGTGAAAGGAATGCAAGATCATCTGCGTGTACAGTTCAAGTGTATTACACCGCATGGGGGTAAAGGAGACCTAAATGCACTGTATAAAAATAGACGAGTACCACTTGTAAAATTTGTGGAACTGTAGACCAAACATCAAATCGAATTCAAACATTTACTTTAATTCCAGTAAAACTGCGTTTCTAGCTCCTACACTTTTCTTAAGGTTCTTAAATGAGATTTTCTTCTATATACCAGTGATTTTGCACAATTTTAGGCGTGCGAAGGAGACACCCTGTGTCTCGTTAAAAAAAATAGGCTAACAATATACAACAACATGTAACTTACACTCGGCAACTGATTATTGTATTATATTATCAAATTATATTAGAAATTTGTTTTCATATATTTTGTTTTTAATTCTTGAATTACCGTAGAACCGAATAATTACTGTCAAATATTAAAAGTTATAAATGCTATTAGATATTATTACATGTTATACGTCATAATTATGTTATATGTTATGTGTTATGTGTTACACGTTTTATGCTACACGTTGTATATTGGATGTTACTATATCCTTGTGTTGTTTATTGTGAAATTATAAATCATGTAAGCCAATGGAAACAAAATTTCGATGTATTCGTAACACGGACAATAAAGATGAATCTGAATCTAAATCTAAATTGAGTTGAAATCAATCGAGCACAACTGCATTATTCAATTTTGATTCCTTGCCGACGTCACCGCCCTTCTACGTCCCCTTGAATATAGCGGCATGTCACTTGTGGCATTATGGTCGAAGAAGTTTTCGACCTTAAAGGTTAGTGACATGATTGGGAACACTTGAAAATGCCTCAAGAACCAAATAAGTTGAAATATATACCAACTATACACCAGCTGGAGTGGATATTCCAGCTGGAAGGATTTGACTCTAATATGTTTATAAGAAGAATCAAGCATGAACATGAATTCTATCGGGGCACGATAAAAATAGGACCCATAGAGATCCACAAAGCAGGTTTGCCTTCAACGAGGGATATTGACATCAGTTATTTTAGAATGAGTCAACGTTTGACTACAAGATCTTCACAGGAGAATTCTTGCATAGTTTACCTGATTCTGGAGTAGTTTCAGCCCAATTTCAGGACTATCTCCATCTCAGTGTTCTATTTCTACTGCAATTTTCCTCAGCTCAAGATTCACTGATCGTTTGAAATGTATGTTTCTTCTTGCGACCTATATTTTTCAATTCAATTTGCAGTCCCAATTATTCTTCGTCAAAATAAATCTCAGGCTATCCCTTATTCGTTTTTAACAAGAACTTGCTATATTTTTCTATAGTTTAAAATAAACGCGTGCTTTTTAAGACTTCTAGATTGAAAATGAAGTTAAGCTAGCTTTTGAAGGACTGTCAGCCTTAAAAAGCTACTTAAGACGTAACTTACAGCAGTTGTCCGAATAATCCGGATTAATTTTTTTTTGTAGCAGCTACCCGTTTTATTTTCTTAAAATCCAGACTAAAGCTAGAAAAATAGTACATACAAGGTTTCATGACCACCCCCAAGAAAAAAATATATATATACATGTATATGCATATATATATTTGCAGGGGCGGATCAGGAATTTTACAAAAGAGGGACCCACGGGAACAAAAAAAAAACCGAACACTGCAGTTTTAAGGTTTCTGCACGAATGATCCATCCGAAAGGGGAAGCCAATGCGCTCTCCCACCCGCCTCCGCCATGACGTTGAACTATTTGGAGATAATCGCATGGGGGGGGGCATTTATGGTAAATTGTAAGTAATGCATGAATCGGGATAAATGTAGTAGATGTTCACAAAGTTCATCTTATCTAGGAAAAACGGAATGAAGACAGGCATTGCATGGGAACTAAGTCTTGACAGTTGGAATATTCGGAGTTCTAATACACACTTATGAAATACCAATATACAGGGTGGCCCAGAAAGAATGCTACGAGTATGATCGCTAATTTCTTCATCGTTATTGGCAAAATGTCATTAATTTTTATTTCGTTGGTTAGAACATTCTTTTTACAATAAAATGATACCAAGATCGTTGATTTTGAGTGCGGCGTTTTGATTCTAGGGCCATTTTTCGGAGGCAATGCAATTTCCCAAATTTGCCAATTTGTCAACAGCGGCGTCATTGGAACGCCGAGATATTCTGGCGTCTCAGCTTGCCATACTGGACAAATCGCAATGACAAAGGGCTGGAATGCCCTCGCTTTCATAAGGAAGACGATGCGAGCTATGTCTCCATTGTCATCGTGGTTTGTCCGGTATGGCAAGCTGAGACGCCAAAATATCTTGGCGTTCCGATGACCGCCGTTCTTGAGAAATTGGCAAATTTGGGAAATTGCATTGCCTTCGAAAAATGGCCCTAGAATCAAAATGCCATACTCAAAATCAATGATCTTGGTATCATTTAAATGCAAAAAGAATGTTCTAAACAATGAAATAAAAATTAATGACATTTTGCCGATAATGATGAAGAAATTAGCGATCATACTCGTAGCATTCTTTCTGGGCCACCCTGTATAGACTTGCCAGTAAAAATGGAATATTATTTTTAGGAAATGCACATGGTCAAGTAAGTGATCATTAATGCGTGGTTGCTTTTGCAAGTTATGTTGTCGTGTATAGCCAATCGGTGCTATGATAGTCGTTGACGTGGATAATTAGTTAAAGCCACAGGCTAACAAGTACGAAAGTTTAAACAAAAATGTGAGCTACATAATCCTCTATGCCTTAGAAGTGTCTTTGATAAGGTCTAAAAATGAAGCCCTACAAAAATTATACTTCAAAATGATGATTTAGTGCTTTAAAAAAGTGAAAATCTACAAGCACTCAAGTTGACCGGATTTACCTGCCAATTTCCCCCATAGACTCATTGTGTGTAGATCTAGGCTATTTTGTCCTCCACCGAAGTGGAAGTTGTTTATTCATGCATATCTTGCCAGGGGAAACATAACTTTCCAAATTTTTGTATGTGTTTATTTGTCCATTTAAACACTACTATGTAGCTCAGATATAAAAGTTTAACTTTTTTTTAAATAAATTGAAGCTCCACAATGTTAGCCTATTACTTTAATCATATACAATGTAAAATCCGTGTTTAGTGAGTAACTACATTTTTGCAATCACTTTGTTCAACGGCTGAACGTCGTGTGTCAAATTACTAAACATTTGGTCCAAATTCTAAACAATAAATCAATAATTTAAACACACATTTTCTAAACACGTCTTTGCTACTACCTTCTAAACACTAATTGTTAAACACATTTTTAATACTGTCAGGCAATGTAAAATTTATTTTTCTTTTATATAAATGTTAATATCTCACAGCACCGGCATATGTTATCAAGTCACATAAATTACCGTATAGTAGTGTCATAAACTTGTATGTATTTTGTACTGCTGTGTTGTGAATTAATCAGAGTTTTTCTATGTTTAGTCGTATTTTGAGTCGTTACATTTCCGTTTTACTCGCATAATGATAATAATAATAATAATAATAATAATAATAATAATAATAATAATAATAATAATAATAATAATAATAATAATAATAATAATAATAATAATGAAACGTTTTTGTATAGCGCTTAATACATAGGTAAAATAGCATGTCTATAAGCGCTTTTTACAAAAGGATTGGAGATGATGCACTGGGTTCGGAATTATTTACAAAATGCTAAATAGGTGTGTTTTCAAACTATTTTTGAACTATTCGTATGTTTGTATATTCCTAAGATGTTCCGGTATGTTATTCCATAAAACAGTAGCTGCATATGAAAATGATCTTTCCCCATATGATTTTGTTACAGTATGTGGGACCTGAAATAATGATTTTTTACTTGAACGAAGGATTCTTTCTGGTTTATATGGTGTTAACAATTCGATTACAATGGCAAACTGTAAAAACATTAGGTAGCTAATTAAAAGCACTTTATATTGTATACGGGATTGGAATAGGTAGCCAATGTAGTTTTTTTAAGAACTGGAGAAATTGGTTCATGTTTCTTTGTGTGTGTAACGATGTTCGCGCTGGCTGAAATTTGAATGAGTGTAAATCCTTGAATTTGACGAGATGGAATACCAAAAGCAAACTAATTTACAAAATCAAGATGGCACATTTAAACAAAAGCATCGATTAGGCGCTCAGTAGTTGTCTCTTGTCCAAAAAAGTAGGAATCTTACCTGATTATTATGCAGTCGAATTGATGCTGAGCGCATTTTTTGTGAAATACAAATTTTAAAACGTGAATTTATCATAGAAAGTAACCCTAAATTTTTACATGTTCTGTTGCATGACAACGAGTGGCCGATCTAAAGTCTAGTGTTCAGTGTGGGTTACTGTATTCTGTAGCGAGAAGAATAATGAAGAATTCAGTCTTGGTTTTGTTGAGTTTTAAACCATATTAGTTGAGACCTACTCTTTGACTGATTGGAACAATTTGATATTTTTGTAGTGATATTTCATCAATACATTTCTCTTAATGTAATATATAGTTGGCGGTATCGTCTGCAATACACATTTTGTGAAACCCATGTGTATCATTATGTTTCTAAAGGAATGTATACAGCGTAATAGATGGACCGAGTACGGGCGCCTGAGGGACCCCTTGAGAATGATATGTTTGGATGAGCTCGTTTCAATCACTACATGTGTGAGTGCGTTGGGATAAGTAGATCTATCCAGGCAATTCTTTGACGTCAATTCGCAAAGCGGCAATTTCAAGCGTCCGCAACAAAATGTCATGCTTAATCGTATCAAAAGGAGGAAAAATCCAGCAGCACAAGATGACTTCAATCTCTTTTCAAGAGATAAAGAATGTCGTCATTCGTTACCCGCATAAGAGCCGTTTCAACGCTGTGATACGAGCGGTAACCAGATTGTGACTTTGCATACAAACTAAAGGTACTCAAATACTGTTGAAGTTGAAATACAGCAATTCTCTCTAGCGGTTTACCAAAAAACATAAGATTTGCTATTGGGCGATAACTTTTTAGATCATTTACATCAGTGGCTGAACCTTTGAATCGAGGCAAAATATTTGCACACTTAAAACTTTCTGGAAAAGAGCCCGTCATTAATGAGTCATTAATGACCCGTGTCATAAAAGGCAATAATTCGTTAAGGAATTTTTTCATAAAAGAAGTTGTAACTGGGTCCAGTTCACATGTTGTTGAAGAAGAAGTATTGATGAACTTCGCAACCTCATCCTCAGTCATGAATCTGAAGTGGCTGAATGATGAAGTTGCAAGCTTCTCGGGGAATTCGAGACTATTGTCGACAGTTGATGACAGCAGCTCATCAGTGATGAGCTGAACTTCTCTGTAAAATATCTTGAAAATCGTTCTGGCAATGACATTTCAAAACCATCATTACTTGGAAGAATGTTTGATGATTTTGGTCGTAACAGGTGTTCAACTTTCCTGAAAAGTTCCCGCGAAGAACAGTCCTTTAGCTGATTACGGTGATATGTTCGCTTAGCTAAAGTGACTTGATTATTATAATGATGTGAGGCTTTCTTGTAAATCTGGCGGTCAATTTCAAGACCATGTGGTGAACAAGCTTTCCTTTCTAGCGCTCGAAGTCTTTGTTTCAATTGTTTGAGTTCAGCAGTGTACCATGGAGAATCGGGTCGATATCTGACAGTTCTAACGATTTCTGGAGCATGCCTCTCTAAAAGTGAGGACAGAATGGTGTTAAACTGATTAGTTCGTTCATTCAGATCTTTGCATGGAGAAACATATAGATCTGACTGGAGAATGTTACCGCGAAAAGTTTCAATATCAATGTTGTGGATCTTCCGGGTCTTTATTTCCAATTTCAGTGGCGGAGGCTTTTGAATGTCCTGCTTGCACATAACAGCAACATGATCAGAGGGTAAATAAGACGTTGAGCTGAAATCACTAACGAAACTGTCTGAGGATCTGGTGAGTATGAGATCGAGCGTGTTACCACCGCTGTGCGTTGGGAACGACACGTGCTGCTGGAGGTTGAATGCTGATAGTAGAGCTGAAAAATTGGCGGAATTAACATCATTCGTAGAATTAACATGGTAATTAAAGTCACCAACTATTAATAACTGATGAGGTGATGATATGAGCTGTTCCATAAAGATGGAAAACTCGCGGAGAAAGAGCTGTTCAGTCGAGTCTCCCGTGGCCGTGCGTTGGGGTCGGTAGATGACAATCAGTTGTGTTGGAACATGCCGACATGAAGTTAGAAGGATGTCTAAATGTTCAAACGAACTGAAATTAGAAGTCGTCTCATAGATCTTGACGCAGAAACACTTTCTAATGCATATTCCGACACCACCGCCGATACGAGACAACCGGGGCTTATGGTACCAGTTATAATCTTTAAGAACTGAAGTAAGCTGAGCGAGGGGGTAGTTGTCACGGTCATTTCCAGAAAGCCAAGTCTCCGTCACTGCCACAATATCAATATGATCACTAACTATGAAATCACATAACATGTGCATTTTATTGTTCAGAGACCGCGCATTCCACAAGGCGAATTTTGTGTGGTCACCAGTCCGCTCATGTGATTTGCCCTGTTCTAGAAGACGCCGTCGACAGCGACCGCCTTTACGAGTCCTCTTGGTGCGCCGTTTACAGATACCCAAATTGTTTAGCTTTATCCAAATTTCTGGAGACACCTTACACGTACAGTGCTCCTTACATCTCAAACTTAAAAGCGTATCTACATCATATTGAATTCTATTAGAAATCAAGGCTTCCTGACTTTGAGTATTGCCTTGATTAATTAGTGAGTTACAGTTGTTGCTCAGAGGACCAGGATTGGGATGTACATCCCCACATTCTACTAACTTTATACGAAATGTGGCCGTACATGATGTACCATGATAGTATGGAGTCTTCTTCCCTACATATTTAACAGACATGTAAGTACAGCTAAATGACAGAGGGCTGTGATACACAGGCATGAGCCCGTAGTCAAGCAATTCATTGCAAGATGTAGCATCATAAAAGGATAGTGAAAACAATACAATGGTAAGGAGAAGGCCATGTAAGAAGGCCATTGTAACATCACAGAGCTGCCGATCTGAATAACAATCAAAGAATGGTCGAGACACACACAATGATATACATGATTAAACAAGCACAATAAACATGGTTCAAGTGTACATAGACAGTGTACACTGTACAAAAATGGTTTCTTACTCAAATGGCTACTCACCCAGTACAACCCCAAAAGTGAAATTGTTAACTGTCAGAAAAATACACGAAGTTTACAATCAATACTGGTCCACTTTGACCTCAAGTATAAACCTAGTAAACTGATATAATAAAATATGCAAGAAGTGAACCCAGTGCTCAGAAAATAAGGAAACTAGTGGAGCAGCTGTTACGTGCACCACCAGCCTCCACCAGCCTCCTAGGAAAAAAAAAAATATAATAATAATAATAATATATAAATAATAATAATAATCATAATAATAATAATAGTAGGTAGTAGTATAATTAATAATAATAATAATACTAATAATTACTAATATAATAATATAATAATAATAATAATAATTAATAGTAAAATAACTAATAATAATAATAATAATAATAAATATAAATAATATAATAATAAAATAATAATAATAATAATAATAATAATATTCTTTATTTACCCAGGTACCACCTCAGTCAAACTAGACTGTTCTTCCAGCGGGCCCTGCATAACATAAATATTATTATTACCCTTCTCTGTTCTAGAATGCCGAGCGCCTGGCTAGAAAGCAGAAGGTACCATTTTTAATAAGTCTTTGGTATGACCCAGCCGGGGCTCGAACCTGCGACCTTCCGATTGTGAGGCGGACGCTCTAACCACTCGGCCATCACACCGTATGTATAATGTATAATAATGTTTAATAATATTTGTTATGGTAATCATTGTTTCTGTCTATAAATTCATGTAAGCAAAACACATTTTTGAAATGTCAGACAAGAAAACGAACTTGAACTTTAATTAAATCGGATTAGGCCATGACGTGGCAAGACGTTTTAAAGATCAATTAATTTTATCATTAACATTCAGTACAGTGCGTTCCCGCAAAAAAAACAAAAGAAAACAAAACAAAGAGAACCCCAAAACAAAAAACTATTGTGCGAAAACAGTGGGGCGTATTATTAAAAACACGTATTCAAAATAAACTTGATTTATGCTCTTTCAAATGATACATTAATCAATCTTCTTTATTCATGCATGTGTGAATAGCATGACTTTGAAAA
Organism: Eucidaris tribuloides; assembly: GCA_001188425.1. Lineage (NCBI taxonomy): Eukaryota > Metazoa > Echinodermata > Echinoidea > Cidaroida > Cidaridae > Eucidaris > Eucidaris tribuloides. Next base: position 11,484 of record JZLH01S0552181.1, read on the forward strand.
TTTAATGTCAAAACACATTTGTTAGACTTTTTGACTTTGACACTGTGTACACCATGTGTCCATCTTTTCCTGATGTGCACGTTTCTTCACCAGAGATGGACAACGGACGAATATAGACGGGAATTCTTTCAAATTCTTTGGGGATTCAGGAATATTTCTGAAAATCGTCAATACCCCCTACAAATTATCAAACCTCCCTACCTCCCCCTACGGAACGTCATTTTCCCCGCAGGTATCCCCTACTTCCTACGCTTGGCTAATATCCCCTACGGTAAGGGTTTTCCTTTACGAGTCGCAGGCTTGCAAGGATGGCATTCACTAAATTTTATTTTTTTAATCCATCAGTGTGTCAACTGCTGAGTACGTCCTTACGTTCTACTCATTCTCAAGGAAACCTATAGTTTATTCTACTGTAGGGACGGAAAATATGTGTAGTTGAATGTAAATTGTCGAAATAATAAAGTCAGTCAACAACTCAAATCCTCAAAACATCACTAAAAACACGGAATATGTGAAACGCAAGAGACACAAATAAAATCACGAACAGGAAGAAGTCTGGCAGTGCACACTCTTCATTTTCATTGATCGGGTTTTTATTCTGCATTCATTTAACCTTTGCACTGCACATATACTGTTCTCTGTTGGTTCTTTTTGACTGTATTTTTATGTAAAACAATCCGAGTTTCCCTGTAAAGCAGCAGGTTGGAATTAAATGCATTTTTAGTTTGGTCCTCACAGCGTACAGACCTCTGTTCACTTGTGAAATTTATTTGTGCTATTTTACAAGGAGTGATTTTGCAGCATGTCTTCTGTTTGATTTTGTTTGCCCTGACTGGAGAGTGAATTTTATTAGTTCTGTACTATCCTTAAACAAAGATTATTTTCCGAATTTTACACTATATAGTAACGCTGAACCAAGGTCGTCACCAAACAATACTTAATTCACTTTTAAAATTTTCGGTCATTGAAAAGGGTCTATTTACGCTGTGATTTTTACCCAACAATGTATTGGGTCGCCATAATTTCAAGCTATGCTTACTGAATGTGGCAGAGCTCTTAATTTCCAATCTCATGAATAACTGCATGATTTATCATATTTACATTAATGTTCTTTGTTATTAAAAGTAACTTTCCGGCCTATTTTATATCGTTGACAACACTAAATTAAAGTCGAACTCATACTCAAAATACATTGCCTTGTGACAGACAAATCTTTTGTGTACCTTTGTGTGGGATCTACTTCTATCTGGGCTCGAGAGAAACATAATGCTAGTATGTTTAGGCTTGATTCGGCTTAAATAAACAAATTAAGAATAAATCCTTCCAGCCAGAAAATACACTCCAGCTGGTGTATCCATTAACCTTTATTTACATTAATCCTTTTCACCAGCATGGTTCGAGAGGATTTCTTTTCTGCTAATCATGTCACTGCCCTTTAAGTCATGCTCTTCTGTATCTGCCACTTCCCACAAAATGTCTGGCTACTGATTTGTACAGAATACGACGAGGAAAAATTGAAATATTCGGCGAGAATGAAAATATCTGGGGGGAAAATGAATAAGAACATATTGTGACCCACAATAATATATAAAAATATATAAATAGCGTAATTATAGAAGGCAAACCAAAATATGCGATTTTAGACTTTGCGTGGTTCAAGATGTAATTCTAAATCTTTCTCGAAATTATAGAATGATTGCAAGCACTGTCCTCTCATTGGAAGTTTTGACCTTTGGACCTTTGGCCTTCGTCATTTTACCCTGAAACAAACTATTTTTTTTTAGCATCATGCCTCATTGGTCTGAATTTGGTGGTTATATCCAAAGTTGTTAATGAGAGTATGATTGTTGACGGCACCAACGACCTCTATACGCAGGAAAATGCCTAATATAAACACACAACAAAAAAGTAACTACCCCCTATTTCAAAATACCATAACTTTTTAAAGGAAGAGTTTTGAGCAAAATAATTTGGCAGGGGTGTTTGTGCACTATTTGACTAACTTCTTGTGTGAAAATGTGATTGATCCGTCAAGTCATGCATGAGTGAGCTCATATTAAAGGCAAAAATGTCACTTTTCAAAAGTCACAAGGGTCATTTTGTGGGATTTGTGATGCAGGATTTTGACAAATTCTCTTTCTGGTGAATGATCAAGCTCAATTTATGTTAATCATATATCACTTGACCCCTTACACCTCTCCTGGCACTTTTCACACATTTTGTGCTTCAGTGAGCTCAATTTAAAAACCTCCCTCCTTCCTCAGTTTTGAAATTGTATAATTCATTTATTGAAAAATTGAAATCCCATATTTTTCAGCAAAATGTATCTTTACATGTTGTACGAACATAAGTGGTTGTAGCCATGTCATGGTTGAGTGAGCACACTTTATAAGTAGAGCAAAAAATGCCATTATTTACCATTATTTTGGCATAAGAGATGACTCCAATGACTTTTGAAAAATTACATTTTTGCCTTCAATGCATACCCATTCATGCATGGCTTGACAAATCAATCCCAATTTCACACATAAGTTAGTCAGTGAGTGTTGAAATATTCCTGCCAAATTATTTTGCTAAAACTCAGTTCGTTAAAATGTTATAGTAGTTTGAAAAATGGAGTAGTTACTTTTTTGTTGTGTGAATGTCTCACTCTAATCCAGGCTAGATCCGACACCACCTTGTTCCGTGACATATATACATTTTATGACGGTTTCTTGTCAATATTAATGCGTTGACCCGAAAATCTAATAAGTGCTACGATGTGAAAACTTGAGCACTTTGCAAAAATGCAATTATTTAAAATGGCCGACATGACGTCATTATTCTCTATATAGTATTAATCGCTTTGTGTATGTTGTTTTGACGGTTTCTTGTCAATATGGAGGTGCTATTTTTAAATCCGCTAAGTGTGAATTGTAATAAAAACATGGTATTTTGTTTTCTGAAGACATAAAATATTCAAAATGGCTGGCCTGAGGCACTGCCTTACTATACGATCATATCATCATGTGTTCGTGTTACACACCATTTTTAGGTGGGTACTTGTTAATCTGAAAATAGTGATTCTAAATCTACTTAGTGCCAGATGTATAAATATGTGAATCTTTCTAAAACGATTGATATTCAAAATGGCGGCCATGACGTCATTTTCTACGAAAGGTTCATTTTTTTTATAAACTGAGTTTTGTTTGATGTTATCTCGTCAATATGAAGATGCTGGTTTCATATCTGATTGCGTGGAAACATGAGTATTTTGCAAAATATGCAAATATTCGAAATGGCCTCCTTGAAGTAGCAATTGACAAATAATGTATAATCACTGTACTTAAAATGAAATTTCTTATGGTTTATCTCAACGTTAGCACAGATTTCAAAATGTGCTGGGTCCCCGATGTAATATCTTCCATTCCCCCCCCCCCAAAAAAAATGGCGCATCTTCAAAATGACCGTCGATGCCATTGAGTAAGTAACATCACTTTCTTGGTCAGTGCTTTGTTTTTGTTTTTCTTTTTGCTCTTGCTATATTGTGATGGTGTCTTGTCAATGTGAAGGCGATAAGTTTATATCTACTGAGACCTTGATATAACATCTAAGAAAATTTTCTTAACATGAAGGACATATGGAGGATATCGCTTCCCTACATCGACAGACTTCTGCATCATGCATGTGTTTTGACTACTTGGCACGTTTATCCTGTCATAGAAGGAACATATTATGTATCTTTTAACGTATATTTGCCAATGGGAAAAACTTTTCTCACCGTTTCCCCAGTAAATTGTCTGTTGATAAAGTATAAGAAGAAGTTTTATGGCAATATTTGTGCCAACAGGTGATTTGACACCGCCGAATATTCTGAAGCGAAGGGAGATATCTTCAGTTAGATGTGTAAGATACTACTATGACTACTACTACTAACTCCTACTAGCTACTTCTACTATACTTACTGACTAATACATTACTATCACTTACTACTACTACTACTACTACTATACTACTACTACGTACTACTACTACTACTACTACTACTACTACTACTACTACTACTACTACTTCTACTACTACTACTTCTACTACTACTACTACTACTACTACTACTACTACTACTGGGTATTTATATTGCGCACATAATTCACTCAAAAGAGTGGTCAAGGCGCTGCATACAATGTTCATAAACAATAATAGATAATTAAACCAAAAACAAAATTAAACCAAGTACCACCCATCACCACTCCCAGCTCCACCTGGGTGAGATGACTCAAATTTAATGTCTCGCACCTAGCAAATTGGGATTAAGGTTTTTCTTCACATTGGCAAGAAATCACTTAGAAGTGGTGATCTTATCACAAATCCGTAACATAAAATGAAATCGCACGTTAAAGCAGGTCTATTCCCGTATGGCAGCCATTTTAAATATGTTAGATTTTAGATTTTTTTCACAAACTGTAATCAGCTGCTTGTGAATCATTACCTTCATATTCACAAAAATATCAAAGTTACATGCATAATCACATACAAGTTGGATGCTTAAGCTAATGTCCTTATGGCAGCCAATTGGTATATTTGCGTTTTATGGAAATGTTCAGGGTTTTACACCTAACAATCAGAGGATTGTGAATCAGCACCATCAAATTGATAGGAAACCATTTAAACACAAGCATATCGCAGAAAGCGATGGATTTGTGTAGAAAATAATAATTTCATGGCCAATATTGCCAATTCAAATATTTTCATATCCCCCCCCCCCCCCCCCCCATCCCTCCCAAAAAATGCTCGCGCCTGGCAACCATCGGATTTGGAATCAGCGCCTTCATAATGACAAGAAACAGTCAAAAAACGTAGTATATATCACAAAACAAGGTTGACATGTAGGCCTTTTCTTTGTGTATTGCAAAGAATCCACTCAAAGCTTCCTTAAACAACAGTATTTTTTATTACATGGGTAATTCCACAGTAAGTCAAACTTTGTTTTGTTCTGGAAAAAGTCGATTATGTAGCTAGCATATGATGTATAGATTATTAAATTTACTGTAAAGGGGATAACAAACATATAGAAACAACGCATTACGTTCAACACACACTTCCAATAATCCCCGTATAGGAATTTCCCATAGAACTCTCGTATAACATTCGTTCAATTTCTGTACTGGAATGGTTTGAAAAAGGACCCTTACCTAGTGGAAACTTTCAGACTTTGCAGTTTATCTTTTTATGCAACTTTTTTTATATCCTTTACTGTGGAATTACCATGAGGATAAAGAAAACATTTTTTCTTGCATGTTTCTTGCTTTCATTTATCTAGTACTAATTGTTTATGTATAAACTTTATCACTACTTACAGTAGTTGTTAATAAATTTGTTAGCAGTTACTGGCTTAAGAATTACCACTTAATGAGCCTGTTTCCCCTAAATGGCTACACATTATCCCCATTGATATACACTCTTAATTAGAAATATGTTTACAATGAATGACACTGATTGCGTACTGGTTACGTTTTCCTGTTAGATAAAAGACCCAATTTCTCAACAAAATTACAATCTCATAAACAATACACGATTGTATCATAGATATAAAATATAGTCCTTCGAGACAACGGCATATATTTTCGTCCGAAAGATAATTAAGAAGCTTAAATCGGAAATTATATCCAACTACACAATGAGATGGTTACCGTGCGCATGCACGCGTTGCCATCGCAAGACGAGGGAGAAAGGGCAATTTTACCGCTCGCCGGAAGTAGGAGAAAATATTTAAACGGTGCTCACGTCTCGCGGTTAATCAAAGATGTGTCAAGTTTAGTCTGCGAATTCCACAACAAGCCGTCTTCTTCTTCTATACTCCTGACAATATCAGAATCAAATCATGGAAGGAATCGCAACAGAGATTTTGTCAACATTCGGAAATCTGACCGACATGAGTAGTGATCATGGTCCTAATGTGACCGCCATTTTCGACTACGGGTCCGATTACGGGGGCAATGATACGATCGATTCTGACCCCGGAGCGGGCTCAACGGGAGGAGGAGGAGGGGGGCACAGTATCGTACCCGAAATCACTTTACTTATCCTTCGCTATTTCAAGATTGTCGTAGACATCATCGGGCTGGTGGCCAATTCGGTGGTGATGTTTCTTATCCTCTACTTTCGCGACATGCACACCTCGGCCAACTACCACTTTCTCAACATGGCCATAGCCGATTTCGTTCTGCTCCTGCAGAGTTTTGTTCGTCAGATTAGCAACCTGGTGGACTTTAATTATTTCGTAACTCTGAAATGCGTTCCATCGTATCTTCACACGGTAAGCCCATGGATATTTAAAAGGCAAGGTGTCTCTTTTGCACGCCTTTAAAAAACAAAATTGTTTAAATACACTGGCATATACACTCTTAAAAATCCCGGGTCAGACTGACTCGGAAAAGGAATCCTTTGGGGGTGGGGGGAACTCTGAAAAGGGTCAGTTTCAAACAAATTGCGGGTCAAGGTTGACCAAAATATGAGTCAACCTGACTTAGATTTTGGTCGGCATTGACCCGGAATGTGGTTAAACCTGATCCTTTTCCGAATGTGCCCCAACGGATCCTTTCTCCGAGTCAGACTGACCCGGAATTTTTATGAGTGTATTAAATACCATCTAAGAACCTTTAGCAAGTATGGGAGCTAGAAACTTAGTTGTAATGGAATTGTGGTGACCGTTAGACTTTAATTTGGATTATTGTCTCCTAGAGACAAAAATTCCTAGCTTTGTATTCAGACCCTTACAATGAATGGGGCGTTCATTATGTATGATCTGAGAAATATATTTACAA
>JZLH01S0552247.1:0-10560 GCA_001188425.1 Eucidaris tribuloides
TTTAATCAAACAAATGCATGATTTGTACATTATTAACAGTTTACCACTAAACCAATGAAAGCCAAATATCAATATTCTTGATATTCTAAGGTCACAGACCTCTCATTGTCATAGTTTGACCAATGCTATGTGGAAACAGTAGACAATTTTATAGCATAAATGCATGGTCATATATGATAAGTAGTTGACCATGAAGTATACATCAAATATCAATATTCTGACATTTTGAGGTCACTGACCTTTCGTCACGGTCATCAGAGGTCAAAGGCAGAAACTAGTTTCTCATTATCAACCCTCATTGGAATATGAAGATAATTCCATTATTGACAAAAATGCATGTTTAATACATGTAGATCATAATGTATCCTTGTTTATCATTTATAACTAATGACGCCAAATACCAATATTCTGATATTTTGAGGTCATTGACCTTTCGCGCTCCTCAGAGGTCAAAAGTGGAAAAACCTGTTAATAATTAACAATGCTCCGTGAAATATGAAGATAATTCAATTGTAATACAAATGAGTGTTTTAGCACATCACAACCACGTTAACTATTACCAAAATGACACCAAACATCAATATTTGCATAATTTAAGGTCATTGACCTCTAGAGGTCATCAGCGGTCAAAGGTAGAACCCTGTTGGTAATCAACAATGCTCTGTGGAATATGAAGACAATTCAATTGTGACACAAATGAGTGTTTTAGGATAAGATAACCATATTTATCATTAACCAATGACACCAAATAAATATTTTGATATTTTGAGGTCATTGACCTTTCACAATCCTCAGAGGTCAAAGGTAGAAGCCTCATAATAATTGCCAATGCTCTCTGGGATATTAAGACAACTCCATTGTAACAAAAATGTATGTTTAGTACATCACAACCACGTTTATTATTACCAAAATGACGCCAAACATCAATATTTGCATAATTTAAGGTCATTGACCTCTGGAGGTCATCAGAGGTCAAATCTGACTTACCTCCCGATCTTAAAATAAAGCTTATGGCATGTACTAACACTGGTGAAAGTTTCATGCTTTAGTCAAATTTTGCACAATTGGTCTGCTTATCCGCTCTACTACTACAAAAATCTGATGATATTGCTGTCTGATTGTAAATCAAAGCAACCTAATGCCAGTTTGGATTCACCCACAGCAATTTCCTGTAACCAGAATGAAGGAAGCCATAAGTACCTGCCCGTTGATCATCATTTGACTTACCGACATCTGCGAGACGAAAAATGCCAACAAAGAAAGTGCATTCACCAAATCAGCCAGCGCCATATTAAAGATGAAGACGTTGTGCTGTTTTCTCAGATTTCGGCGAGCAAGTATCAGGACGAGAAGACTTCCATTTAAGAATGCTGCACAAGTGAATAAAGTTTCGCAAACGACGAAATATCCAACAAAATTTGCCTCCACGTTCGACTGGATTGAAGCAGTACTGTTATTTTGTGTTCTGTTCATTTTGTTGTGAGGACCTGATGCCCAAGGTAATGCTGCAGGTAAAGACAAGTAGAATAACGTTTATTAGTGATTTATCATATGCAGGAGCTAGATGATCAAAACAAAGTAGGGCATTCTAACTACGTGAATGTGTATTTATAAGTACACCAATTACTGAACAGCCTTCTTCACACGGATAAGGACGAAATGGGGTTATGCTGACGCCATAGATAAAAGTTCCAACGATAGAACATAAGAATTAAGAGTCAATGCAACACCTGCTGAGATGCCCACTGCTTGATGACCAATGCCGTGTGCAGGATCTGGTATGGCTGTTAATGAGAGGTCTTTCGACTAAGCATGAACCTGGCCAAATATCTGCCCAATGGTGCGGATGATGGACACCAAAGGATACTTAATCAATGTTTACATTCATGTTGTGCCCCATTGTTAGCAAGAAATGCGCTGTTTGAACAGTCAATTTGCCCGAACGTGTACATTATTTTGCATTCCACTAATTGCTAATTACTAATTACTAATTACTGTCACACAAACGCAGATGGGTCATTAGTAATGGAGGTAATTGCCCCCTTCCTGTATTTTACAATGCCAGACCACATCTTCGGTATCATTTTTCATGAAATCTGCAACAAATCTCTCCGAAGGTTACCTGAGATTTGGCGTAGGAGCGCGAGGGAGAAGATCTGTTCACAGATCAACCTAAGTTCTTTTACAAGTTGCCATGCATAAAATCCGTTTACGTTGTATTGGTTTATTTGTAAACGCCAAAATACGTGTTGTCATGAATACTGAAGTCTTCTTTCCTCTTCTTTCGGCTGTTCTCAATTAGGGTTCATCACAGCGAATACAATCTCTCCACCGCGATCTATTTTTTGATATCTCCTCTACCATCCTCATACCCTCGCTTACCATGTCCATAACCTCTTATTTGGTCAACCTCTCTTCCTTTTCCTGGTGACACCATTTCCAACATCTTTCTCCGTATGCACTCCTCAACTCTGCTTTGGTCATGTCAAAACCACCGCAGTCTTCCCCCTCTCGCCTTATCCCGAAACCTTCCCAGCCTCCTACAAACTCATTCCTATTCCTGTCCCTTCTTATCACTCCCAAAGAATATTGCAACATCTTCAGCTCTGTCACATCAGACTCTTCTTCCTGCCTTTTTGTGATAGTTTCTGTCTCAAGTCCGTACATCATGGCTGGTCTTACCACCGTCCTGTAGATCTTCCCATTAATTCTGGCCGATACCCTTATTGTGTCACACATCACTCCTGTAATTCTCCTCCACCCATTCCAGTAATACTCCACTCAATATTCCACTCAAAATGTGTATGAAAATAATTACAAAACACTGGAATCCAACATTAAAAGTATATAATATATTAAAACCTTTTTTTATTTAGTGATGACCTTGTTTCTAAAGCAAGCATGCAACTTATTTTTTATTCCCAAATTATGCAGTTTGTGGGCGATGTGATATTGTCATCTAGCACACTTCTATTTAAAACACTCTTTGAAAATGCACAAAAATACTGAAACACATACACCTTTTTTCCACTTTTATACTGTACATATTCATTTATCAGAAAAAAATACATATTACCTGAAGAGAGAGAGAAATATAAACACTACACAAAAAATAAGTTCCCTCTTTTTGAAAATTCCATAACTTTTTAACGCAATGGTTTTGAGCAGAATTATTTGGCAGGAGTGTTTCTGCACTCATTGACTAACTTTTGTGTAAAAATGTGATTGATCCGTCAAGTCATGCATGAATGAGCACGTAATAAATGCAAAAATGTCACTTTTCAAAAGTCACAAGGGTCATTTTGAGGGATTTGTGAAGCAGGATTTTGACAAATTCTGTTTCTGTTGAATGATTAAGCGCTATTTATGTTAATCAGCTATCGTTTGACCCCCTAACAATTCTTTTGGCACTTTTCGCACATTTACGCTTCAGTGAGCTCAATTTAACAATTTCCATCCATCCTCAATTTTGAAATTGTAAAATCCATTAAGTTTATTAAAAATGTTCACTGGCAACAGAATCTGTTTTAAATGATGAATTATTACATGTTTCAGATAAAAGCTAATAAACTTTCATTAAATATTTATAAAACTAAATGTATTCTTTTTTCTAAGAAGAATCGTTTTCTTGTAAGTAATGTAGAAATACAAATAGTCAATGTGCAATTACAAATGTCCGACAGTGTTAATTTTCTTGGAGTGACTGTGGACAAGTTTTTATCTTGGTTTGACCACCACCACATTGATAATATATACCTCAAATAAGCACAAATACTGGTGTCATTAGCAAGCTCAAGTATATATATTACCCAACAAAGCATTTTATTTATACAATAGCCTGATTTTATCCAACTTATCGTGTTGTAATATAGTATGGGCAATTCGTCATGTCATCGTTTATCTAAGCTACACAAAATCAGAAACGTTGCCTACCCTGCCTACGGATATGTTCCAACTCTCATTTAAGAGCACCCTCTCGCCCCTCTTTTTTTGTTCATTTAACTCTTTAAACATTAATGAATGAAAGGTTTGCAGAGAGAATTTAGATGCAGAATAAATTTGCTGTTCATCTCTGTATTATCAAATTCATGAATAATAAGATCAATGCTTGATCTGTTATTTTTTAATGACTCAGAAAAAGATTGACCCAACAGGATTCGAACCTGAAACCTACTGATATCGGTCAGTGGCACAACCACCAGGCCACGCTGGGTAACGGCAATGCCACGGCTTACTGGTTACAAATGCCGAGAATCGTCTGAGCTCATTAATATTTAATAAGCCCCAGTAGGAACGAATTGTATTAATGAATGAAAAGGTTTGCAGAGAGAATTTAACATGCAGAATAAATTTGCTGTTCAGAGATGAATTTGATAATACAGAGATGAACAGCAATTTCATTCATTAATACAATTCGTTCCTACTGAGGGCTTATTAAGCATTTGATCTTATCTATCATGAATTTGATAATACACAGATGAACAGCAAATTTATTTCTGCATCTTTAAACATTATTTGATATACACAAGATCCAGTCTCGAACATTTATGTTCAGATTTCTTTGTAATGAATTGCCTTCTACCTTTCATGATCTGTTTACTTTTAACTCGCAACTTCATACGTATAATACCAGAAATTCAAACAAATTACATTTATTAAAAGTTAATCCAGTCGTCAGAAATCATTCATATGATACCGTGCCTCCAGTCCTATGGAATAGTTTAACAAATTCCTAATAGCACACCAATCTACATTCAAGAAAAAATATTTAAAAAGATATCTTTGTTTGCTATACTCCGATAGTTCATAAAAATCTACAATTTTCAATAGTTTTCATTTCGTAATTTGAATTTCCATTAGATATCCAATATGTATTATGATGGTTTGTTGTTTTTATTTTTGTTTTTATTTTGTTATGTTGTTGTTGTTTTGATTTTTTTCTCTATATGTTTGTTATCATTTAATTGTAACATTTAGTATACTTAACGCGTACTTAATCCAGTTATCTTAATATATTGAAACTATTGTAATCTCTTTGTGACACTTCTTTGGTGACCCTTTTTACAAGCCTTCCGCTTTCTTGGTTCACCGTGCAATTCTATTGCTTGTAGTGTATGGTTTGTTACAATTGTACGTCTTTATTAAGATTGCTAAATAAAGATTGATTTGAACTTTTGAAATTTTAAAGTGTGTTAAATGAGTTCACATGTAGAGTCAATGATATATTGCTTGTTAAGATAAACAAAAGACCAAATAAACCTTGGATGTACAGGTACCAGGTACGTTCTCCCATAGACTTAACATAGTACCGTGTCCCAATGCAATCTCTATGGGCCCGATTTGCTCCACCCTTCACCATCATGTACTTAATTAATCATAATTTTCTGAATTGACCTCTGATACTTACAAATTTATATCAGTTGAAAGAGTAACAAATGAGCTTTAGTTTATGTAGTTCAGTGATATTAGTGATTGTTAAGATATAGAAAAAAAAACAAAATGAACCTTGGCTGTATATTCTCCCAATCTCCGTGTCCCAATTTGCTCCACCCCCCCCCCCCCACCATCGTCTACTTAATTAGTCATAATTTTCTTAATTGAATTCAAATTGGAATAAAACTTGGTGTCATCTTAAAGCTTAATAAATTTGTTTAAATGAGTGGAAACTGGCAAGAATTGAATCACATTTAGGTACTCTTAACCAACCATAACACAGATGTCAGATTCCCTAAAATATCGAAACGCGCTCCACCCTAGAGCAGGCCCCAGTTCATGACGCATATATGCCAATGCGACACCGCGGAGTGAACCTGTTCGTTAAGTTAACAATAACTTTACGAATGCACTTGATATGGCAAGCCAACTGATATCTCGAACTGCTTGAAATCACATCTGGCTAATAGGCCTAATTATGCAAACGTAAATTACCCATTTAAAAAGCATTCAAACTTTATTTAGGGCTAAATCTTATCGACAAACTCATATTTTTTGAAATGACATGAACAAATTGTTGGCAATTTTATATATGTCGAGTCGTTCCGTAAAAGTCATGGTAAGCTTACAGCTTTATGAAACAGAAGTCCTCGGCTATTTAATTTTGTCAGGTATTTTTTTTCCAGTGGTGGAGTCCATGGTGTTCGATTTGCTTTCATATTTTCAGAGTTTGGTAATGGCATTTAGTTCAGGCCCCTGACCTTGAGTGCCCCGGAGGCCTAGCTTCATAAAGCTGTGTTCGCTAAAAGTTACGCATGACTTTACAAACGACTGCGAATATGAAGTGCAAAGTTTAAAATGCCAATTTTTTAAATGTCATTCTAAGAAAGTATTGATTAAAGTCAATTAGATTTTTGCCCAAAAATAAAGTTTGAATTGAAATGTTTGTTTGAATGAATGTTAATCATCTGTTTTTATTATTTTGTACATTAGCAGTGTGATTTCAGTAGTTTATGAATCACATTTGATTGCATATTCAGTCGTTCGTAAACGTCATGCGTAACTTTAAGCGAGCGCATTTTATGAAATGGCGCCCTTGAATGTTGAGGGTGCGTTGCGAGCGCAGCGTGCACCCTGAAAGCTGCAAATATTTTGACTTGAATTGTATTGAATTTATTTCAATTTGGCAATGAACATTGCCACAATGGCATACAACAGCATATTGAAATTCACAACACATGAAGAGTTTGTTCGCGAAAAAAAAAACGATAAGTCGCATTTGTGTCATTTTTTTTAATCAAGATTTTTTTTGGTTTAAATTACTATAAATGGGCATGGCATTCTAATTGAGTAAGTTTGAGTTTATGAAGTAGAGTTAGCTAATTAATAGATTTTGCAATTTTGCATCTACATCAAGGAGAAAATGTAACATTCTGTATTTTTAAGCGTGTTTTGCTAGCCAAAAAGTACATCTTCTCGTTTTGTTCGCGAAAGCGCGATAGTCCCATTTTTTGGCTATTTTTTTTTTAAATTTGAACACAGAATGAATACTTAGGCCGGACGCCTTACATGTAAAAATGATGCAGTAGCGGTTAATAATGAACATTTTCTTCTTGTGATTCTTTACGCATTTAAACATAGATTTTCGCCAAACTTTCTGATTAAACTTTTAATTGGAATATTCATATTTTTGACTGGTAATTTTCTTCCGCCATGAAATAAAACATCGACCTGTTAGCTATTTCTGAGTGTGTATATTTGAATTTCACTAAACATGGCGTTTTTACAAAAACTCGTCATAATTACATAATTATAAGCGAGAGAAGCTATTTCAGAAATGCGTGCATAATGCGTAATTGCGAGCTGAGAGAGCATGTTAATCCGGATGCTTAAAGGTAAATGACATGATTTGGCGGGTAAAACTATTGCAAGGCATTCTCATGTGGAAAATCTTGTAGTCAAAGTTGACTCATTTTTTTTCTAAAAGCTAACCAATGTTACATATCCTTCGCTGGCAGGCCAAACCTGCTTGTATGGCCCTCTGCTACGGGTCCTTGCTTTATCGTGCCCCTATAGAATTTAAAATACCAATATGACTCACGCTTGATTCTCCTTAAGTAAAACAAATTAGAGACAAATCCTTCCAGCTGGCGAGATCCACTCCAGCTGCGATTATAGTCCGGTTATATTTCTTGAAGGCATTTTTAAAGTGCTTCCCAATCATGTCACTAAACCTTAATGCTTAATCGTGCGTTAGTCAATGAAATGAGAAATTAAAAAGAAGCAAAAGTTTAAACATTTCATGTAAGTTGAAAATATGACATAATATTTACATAATGCTTACATGGAAAAAAATATTTTTAAGAAGACACTTGATTACGCACAAATTATGATATGCTATCTTCGTATGATTATAATTTCCTTCGAAAAGTGTCTTGAAACTGCTGCGATATGTAGAAGTGCTTTTTTTTATTCATGCGACTCCCAGTTGCTCAAAGATTTTTCGATAAACTTGAAAGTAGATAAAGGAGCAATTCATTGACTTAATTTCAAATACATTTTGTTTTTAACTTATCACTGTTAGCGACATCATTATAAGATACCCCTTCAGCTCAAAATGCTACGCGTTATAATGTATGTTGCCAATACCTGTGTCAAGCGTAGGCTATAGCACTCTTAGTCTTACAGTGTATAACTTACTGCCCAAACATCATATGGGGAAATTTGAAATACTTCAAAAACTACTAGCGTTTTACTGCTTACAAAAGCAAAGCGTCAGAATTTGCAACGAACTTGCTTTGTTTCTTTAGTTTATTCCGCATCCGCTAAAAAAGATTAATACATATAAACATATATAAAACACAGAGAAAGAATTTATTACAATACATGCTAGTATACAGAAAACGCGTGGAAAACCCAGTTCAGAATCATTAACAAAATGATTCTGTTCTTCCATGGGCACCCGTCCAAATTTTAACACCAAAAAAGTATTACCACTATTCACAAAATTTAAGATATAAACGCATCAATTATTGTCACTGTATATTAGGAAAGCATAATAAATCAAACGCTTATATCATATCTCTAAATAGCTTGGGGAAATTGA
This sequence comes from Eucidaris tribuloides, assembly GCA_001188425.1. NCBI lineage: Eukaryota > Metazoa > Echinodermata > Echinoidea > Cidaroida > Cidaridae > Eucidaris > Eucidaris tribuloides. The sequence goes on from JZLH01S0552247.1 coordinate 8,540, forward strand.
AAATTACTATTTTTGTACTATCTTGAAAAATTTGCATTGATGTAACTGATAGATTATATTGTTGAAACAAGTTGTAGATAACAATAAACTTGAAGTTTAGGTCGCTTGTTACAGCGCTGCTTTGTCGCGCTGTTGATGATGAAGAGCTTTCTGTGACGGCATAGGTCACAACCGCTTTGTTTCACTGCTGTTATATTGGGGTCTGCTGGGCTAATGTCACGTTGACGGTGGAATACACACCCTGGAAAATTCACCGTGTATTGCGAATAATGAATTCCTGATTACCCTTGCTGACGTTTTTGATCCGACAAATTGCACTATTTTCAAATTCCCGCTTATTTGTTCGTATGCTGTTATCCCGTCTTTTTTCTTGTCAGACAAAGTACAACAACAGAATTGCGAGGCGAAAAACCGCCGCCTTCATAGTCATAGCACACTTGTGCGTAAAAACGGCCCGTAAAACTCCTGGTTGAACGCACAAGTATATCAAAGGATTTTAGTAAAATGTTCACGCCGCTGTCAGATAAAGCATCAACATAAAACCAATACTAATATTTTCCCAATTAATGTCAATACAATAAACACAGATAACACAATGAGCCAGCGAACGCCTGATGTACTGTAAATCAGAGAGAGTGTCTGCCAACAGGCGTTGTTTTCTTGCAAGACGGTTTTGATCTTTCTTTCCCCCCCCTTGACCGACTGATCCACTTTCTTTGCGAGATTCCCGACCGATAGACGAGATAGTAACATACTCCGTTAAAGACAACCACTACGATTTGCGATGAGTTGCCAATGCTACGTGTCACCAACTCTTCCAGCCAATTAACACCGCCACTAAGCGCGAGCCGAAACACTACAACCCAACTACCGACACATGTCAGATTACAGCGGGCGTGGTCAACAATTTCCTCGCTCCAAAAGGATCTTACTTACGGTGGATGAAACGATAAATGGCGACGAATAAGATACTCAGAATTGATAGTGAATGAACTTTGCCCAGTTAATGCAACTTGTATTTCCCAAATTCTCCTACAAAAACAAAATAGAAATAATTTTAATAACCCGCCCATTAAATTTTATAATTTCAATTTATTTTGCTCAAGTACGACGTGTCATATTATCAGTAAAGGGATTTTATCGCTTCGCTGCTGTCCGGCAGATAGGCAGCCCCTATAGTATAATGTTCTCGCAGCATGGGTCTTACTACAAAATTGTCCTAAACTTCGAGAACTATTGGCTCTTTCACATGATATCAAAGTAGTGTGATATTTGAGACCCTTCTCTCAGTACTGTTTTCAGCTGCCAACTTTAATGAAGGCAATATACAATGTGTTTTTAAATCAGAGAAAATTTGACGGTTTTGGCCCTTCTGCATGCCGGAAAACCAACGTTATGTGGTTGGCGTGCACACGCAATGCATATTAATAATGCACATCTTACGGGTGTCTCGCACGCTTCCATACATGTCCTGCCACCAATAATTTCAATATTTCTCATTCTTTCTAATAATTTGATAATGCTTATTTGTTGTAGTGTTTTGATTTTATTTTTATCTTTTTATGATTTGGCGCGATAACATAAATAATAATGATGATGATAATAATAATAATTAATAATAATAACTAATAATAATAATAATAATAATAATAATACCTATCAACTTCTCGACAGCCCCTGACTTCTCATACAATTTCATGATTTTCGGTTTCTCTTGCTATCTTGTCATAATGCCTTTTTGACACAACAAACATGCAGTGAGCAAGGCATTTCATGTAAAATTCGTTTTTCTGTTCATGTTTCAACTTCGTTTTGGATAAAAAGTATTTATGACTACAAAAATCTTGATGATATTGCCTGTCTGATTGTAGTTAAAGCCAAACATAACGCCCGTTTGGATTCCCCCACAAGTAACTACAATGAAGCGAATACTTAGATAAGCCCGTTTTGCAATCATCAATTAACTTACGATCTGTTTGAGACGAAATGTGCCACAAAAGAAAGTGGCATTTCACATCTCC
>JZLH01S0552280.1:1806-41695 GCA_001188425.1 Eucidaris tribuloides
GACCTAACTGTTATGTTTGTGATATCTTTATGGATGTAAATGAATGAATGAATAAAAAAAAAGCTGGGATTTGGACGACAGTGACTGGATTATCAAGACTAGCATACTCTGTAGTTTGATGGAACATGTGAATCTGCAGCTCCAGTATTTTGACATATGAATATTAATGACCGGTTAACTTCCGTTACTCTATGTGGACTCGAATAGTGCCTACCATTAGTGGTCTACTCGTGAGAGTCTGTATGCCACAATGGCGCGGCGTTTTCACGTACCGACAATTTCTGAAGCACATAAGATCATTCAGGATTATGAAAGGGATAATGACTCCAAATTTGCTGTGATACGCCTCAAGAATAATTGCAAGAAAGTCGAATTTGGCACTCGCCCTGGTAATAATCGAGCTTCCTGTACATCACAGTCCCACGTACTGAATATTGTGTTACCATTAATATTACTGCACCCAGTAACAAATTTGTGAAGTCATGCCACAAAATTGATGATGATTGTGGTTTTGTGTGGAAAATTTTGGGGTGAATGATCTGTGCAGGGTGATATGACATGAAATTTTAGCATATTGTTTTCAATTGCCTCATGCTGCTACATACATAGATCTACAGTCGGACTACAGAAATGTGAAATGTGAGCTGTGATTCTGCAATCGGACAATTATAAATTATATTGCCAGTGTCACGACTTGTCATGAGTCGCAATAATGTGTCTGTTCAGTGTTCACAGAGTCACGGCTCACAATTCAGGACTTCGGAGTTGCAGTTCTCACAATGAACTCGGCTTAGTCACGTGCAAAAATATGCATGCTTGCCCTATAAATTTTCAATGAAAAAAATAATTCTTGGGTGATTAGCACTGTGTCGTGGTGAGTGGGGAATGTAGTCGCTAGGTGAATGAATGTGAACTGTTAAAATCCATGAGGAAAAAACCCTCCTTGTTATTCAAAAACACAACTGGTTTTGGGCAAACCTGGAAAAAAGGGGACCAGGCAATATGGATGCAGTAGTACGTAGCTAGTATGTAGCATCGGCGAACAAATCGCGTACGAGAACTGCAGAGGTCCCGAGGAACACTTTTCAGCGAGTTTTTCGCAGTTTTAACTATTTTGATGATGAAATAAGGATGGAATCATGATAGGCATGACTGAGGAGGGAGTGATTTTTCACTTGTAAATGTTAGGAATGGTGTAAAATCAGACATTTTCTGTCCGTTCGGGCATGACTACTTTTCAGTCATACCGCAGTGCGAAAGTTCAGTGTTACGGAGATTGCCTAGCTTTCGGCCTGTGTAGAGGGCTATATTAGGTGCCTGTAAAATGTCTGTCAAAATCGTCTGTTAAAACCTCTGAAAAATGACTGGACTCGATACACAGGTCGAAGTCTTCGGTCTATTCAAAATAATGTTCAAAAACATTACGATCCACTCCCATTTTCACATACCAAGTCTCCCTGATTCTTGTTGATAGAAATAAAGTACATTTTGGACATAAATATGGCAAAAACACTGGTGTTTCACCACTGATTCTTGACTCAATATATGCCAACATTGCAGATGTGATGTGCATGCTTTCATGGATTTGCATGAATTTAGCAACCAACAGCATTCCATGGTTATCACCATAGATTGACACACAGGTGCAGGATGACCATGGAACAATGTTGGTCACTAACTTCATTTAGATCCTTGGATGCGCACACATCATATGCATATACCATATATCAAGAAAGATAATCAATGCCTGTGTTTATTTTTGTCCAAAATGTACTTTATTTCTATTAAATGAGCAAGAATCAGAGACTTGGAATGCTGAAAATGTTACCATAATGATTTTTAACATATTGTACCGATATTGCCTGCCCCCCTGTTCTCCAGATTTTCCATTTAAACTGTTAAAATGCCATGAAAATTTTGTGTTTTTTTTGTCATTGAAACACAAGCAGTATTCGACATTGTCCAACAAAAATAGGAAATTTGTCACTAAACCTAGGATTAGGAATACTATAAAAAAAATAGTGGTAGTAGTGTAGAAACCAATTTGTATCTTCAGTTTAATTTCACTGATTTTATTTTAGCTGTTTATATTTTCAAGTTTTTTAATCCTACTTAATCCTAAACTCCACAGACCCTGAAGAGCTGGTGCAACATGCAGTGCGCTTTGATGATCCACCGTTGAGAGGAATACCTCATATCATGCTTGGACTGAGGAAACTTGCATGTCAACATGACTCCAAAAGAAAATGTGGCATGAAATCCAAGAAAATGGTAAGAATTGTTTTATGCCAGCGGTGATACCCTCAGTAAAAAGTCTGCTCCTAACAACAAAATTTCTGGAAAGTCAAGGAATTTGGAAATACTTTTTCCAGAAGCAAAAAATCAGGAAAAGTCAATTTCTTCTGGAAAGTCAGGAATTATCATTCAAGATATTTTTTAAAATGACCCTTGATTGGGAGCTTGCTAGGACTGTGATGGTGTAATTTTACATTTTTTTGAAAATGAGCAAACAGTCCTGGAAATTTACAGTTTTCTGCTCTGGAAAGTCATTGAAAGTCAAGGAATTTTGAAAATTTGAAAGTGTATGAACCCTGACAAACTGAAGTTTGAATAAAGTGCAGAACATATTCACTGGTTCTACATTTGTATACATTTGTAACCATGTTATGGTTGAGTGAGCACACTTTATCAGCAAAAAAAATCTGATATTTTGGCATAACAAATGACTTGTGACTTTGAAAAAGTGATTTTTTTTCTTTAATGCATGCACACTCATGCATGACTTGATGGATCAATTCCATTTTCACACAGAAGTTAGTCAATGGGTGCAGGAACACTCCAGTTAAATTATTTTCCTATATGCATGACTAGATGGATCAATTCCATTTTCACACAGAAGTTAGTCAATGGGTGCAGGAACACTCCAGCTAAATTATTTTGCTTATAAAAGCTGTGGTATTTTGAAAAAGGGGGGAGTTACTTTTTGTTGTGTTTAATTGGATTGTAGGTTATACTGTTTGTATTTGTAATGTGTTGATAACAAGGTTTGTATTTTGTTTATTACTTTCCTTAAGTTTTAATTTCTTTTTATATTCTTTTCAATGAGAGTAATTTGCTATATATGTGTAAAAATTGTGTATGTTATTTTTTCAATGATATTTGTCAGCACAATTATTTAATTTAATTGTTGTTTAAGATTCATTTCCTTTTTTATATTCTTTTTTATTGAAAGAGATATGCATTATATTATTATTCAAATAATATTTATTGGCACATTTTTAAACATTTAGGTTTCTAAGCAACTCTGTTTGGAAAAGTATGTATGTTGTTCACTTCTACTTTTATTGAATATTGGTCCTTGATGGAGCTTTGAATAAGTCTATGTTACACTCAATATATAATAACAATAAAGATGAGTAATATCGGATTGTTCTCAAACTGTGAACCCCATGGTAGTGAACTGCATCAAACCATTGCCCTGATATAAATTCAGATGGACCATCATTATTTCACTACTAACACTAAGTGTGGTATTTTGTAGTACTAACAAAAGCCTGGGGAAAAATCATGGAGGTAGAAAGAGAGACTCTTTTACCTCCATGGGAAAAATAGTGCTTAATATGTTTATTTACTACCTTGCACTAATGCCCCTGGCGCAAGGTTAGCAAGGTCGTAAATTTGCGGGTAAGAAGAAAGTAAACAGACAAATGGAGAGTGAAGTGATTGACAGCTCACAACAGGTGTTAATCATCATTAATCATCAACATCAATAAAAGACAGTAGGACATTAACAACAGAACATTCATCACACATTAACTTTACTACTGTTTTACAGGATACCAACGATCAACAAGGTGGAAAACAGAAAGCATCTAAATTGGGATGCTCAGCTGAAATTGTTCTACAAAGTGTGTGGGTGTTTCCTGAAATAAAGGTACATACTTAATTACTTATAATGAATACTGCAGTGGTAATTTGACCATGGTAAATTGCCACACTCTACTTAAAGACTGTGTTTTTTTAGTTGCACACCAAAATGTTTTTGCTCAAATCAAGATTTGATCCAATAAATTTAGGTACCTAAAAAGGCAGTGTTCACAATTTGGGATTTATACATTGTGGAAAGTTTTTGAAATATAAATGAGAAATCATTGGAATTTGGTCGTTGCTCAACTTGTATTTTGTAATGGTAGTCTAGGAGTCAGACATGGGATGTAGCTTTCACTTGCTAATTTTGAATTTAGTGAAGTCCAACCGTAGCAGAGATTGTGTGGAAATCGACCTACTCTAACTCTCCTCTTGTAAGCTTTGATTATACAAAGTAGGTATTTAGTTTTCACTAGATGACATTGAATCAAGTTTGGCAGTCATACCGTTTTAGCCCAAGTTTAGTTTTGGGGTATTTTTTTTGTTTATTTGAAAGCTTTATGCTCAAAAGTCACATCCCAGCAATAACAGATTCTGAATGTCGGTAGTAATTTTTTTTTGCAAAAAATGATTAATGAAATCTTGGGGGGGGGGGGGGACCCAAGATTTTGACTAATATTTGTACATTATACATCCAAAGGGTTAATTAAGGTGTTAAAGGTATATTATTATACCTCATCAGAAAGAGCAGACTCTGCTCTTTCAAATGAGGTATAACTCATGTACCCTTAATACCTACTTAACCCTTGGATCTATAATGTAAATATAGTAAAAAAATCTCGGGGTCCACCGCCCCCCCCCCCGAGATTTTCATTTAATTAATTTAAAAAAAAAAAACTAAAGACATCCAGAATCTGTTAGCTGATCTGCTTTTGGGATAAAGCTTTCAAATAAAAAAAAATCCCAAATAAATGTGGGCTTTTAAGTTAGCCACTGAAAAAAAAAAAAATTAATTCAGTTCCAATGTTACATGTGTATGTCTCTTTGAATTTTTATCAGCACTTATTTCATGAAACCTGGAATTGTCAAAAGCCCAAGGTAATTACAAATGATTTTAGCTCATTTGGTTGATAAGTTCATTTTGTGTGAAAATCAAGGGCACAGTTCAACAGTGTTTGTACGTATTACAAAATTTCCAGATGCTGATCATTTTAAACTATCTTTCACCACCCATTCTGCAGCTCACCAATAGTAGCACAGATTCTCAAAACAAAGTCTCTGAGAAAATCAAGTCACAGTTGAGAGGCAAGCAGGTGAGGGGAGAGCACCGGATCTACATCAACTTACCAGACCCCAAAACTCACCTAAACTTCATGGCTGAACAGGTATAAGATGTGACGAAAAAGAAACAAGACTGTAACAGCCACGCCTATGACACAATGTCAGTCAACCAACCACCCATGTCACTGTGTTGCCCAACATCTCATCAACATTCTGCTATAATATTGTTCACCTATCTCACTCTGTGCCCCTTCCACGGGCTGTTAAGTGACATGCCCCAGCCTCGCCCCATCACAATACAAGAAGTGGCACAAACATAGAGCAGTGAATCAATCTGAAGTTCCTGGGTCAGTTGGGCAGGAGCTCAACTGGTGTTGTGAGCTTCTCCTGGAGAAAATCTCGCCCGCGACATTGCATTCTCTCCAGGAGCTAAGCTCCAAACACTCAGTTGAGCACCCACGCATCAGAATCAGGAACTTCAGATTTATTCACAGCTCCATGTTTGTTCCACTTCTTATATCGTGACGGGGCGAGGCAGGGGCATGCCACTCAACAGCCCAAGGAAGGAGCACAGAGTGAGATAGGTGAACAATATTGTAGTAGGATGTTGATGAGATGTTGTGCAACACAGTGACATGGACGGTGGGTTGATTAACATTCCGTCATGGGCATGGCTGTCACAGTCTTGTGTCATTTTTGTCACACCTAGTATGTTGCCCTGCTGTGGCAAAATAAAGCAAGTGACAAATCACGCAAATTTGAGGAACTGGTTTCTTTGAAATGTCCAAAGCATGGTGTACCTTCAGGTAAAATTTGGAGAAGAACTAATCATTCTGTTGAAAGATATTAAAGGCATCATATAACAATGTTTCCAGTTTTTTTCAAAAAATGAACTACACAATTCCCCATTTTACCAGTGTCTCTGATAAAGTCTAAAAATTAAGCCCAGAAAAAATTGCAGTTCAAAAAGATCATTATGTGCTTTTAAGATGTGAAAATCATTGAGTGACCATTCCAGTTTTCCCCCACAGACTGCTGTGTGGTAGAATTATTGTCAGCTGACAGTAATTCATGTGCCGATTTTTATCTGTATATTTTTACAAGTGACAGCATAAGTGTCTGATGTTTTGTGTTGTAAAGTTTGACATTTTAATTAAATGGGGCTTCCACAATGTTATATAGTGTCTTACATGTAAGTCAAAATGCTGTGACATTGCATTGAAGCCAATGCTGGACAGACATAAATTGCTCATTTATAAGAAAAGACTCTATTGTCACTTGCTTCCTTTTGCCAAAATAGGGCAATAATAATGATCTTGCACACTGTGGCAATCGAGATTCTTTTTAAAACATAAGTATGTGCAATTGTGCATTTAAAACTGGTTTTGTGACTGATACAAAATAAATCAAGATTTATGTAAAATTGAAGTGATTCTACAGTTGTGATTATTGAAATACAATGATGTATAAATCTTAGAAAGTAAGTATTAAAACCATGCTTTCAATTATATAATTTGTGCATTTTTTAGGGAAGGGACTTTTAGCTTCACTTTAGTGTTAGAATACTTTCTAATTTTTCAATGGGGACTTGTGATTTTCTTTAGGGAACCCTACTGAGGCACTATCAATAATTTTAATTACATGCTTTTTTGTTGTTGTTTTTACATTCACAGGCAATTCAGTGGAAAAACTGGAAGCAAGAAGGTAAAGTATATAATTAATTTGGAAATATATTTTAGTAGATATATTTGTATATTGGTATTTATGTCAACAGAAAGAAAAAAGCTGTAGCAGAATGAACAGATTAAAGTGATAAAGGCCCCAAATCTCATAAATTGTCAATGATTACTACAAAACTATAACAAAATGATGACAGAAACGAAAATAAGGCAAAAGGCAGCTTACCACCAGTGACAATTTTTTTATTATTACCCCGATTAGTGGTCATGTCGAACCTTTTTCACCGTACAAAGTTTGAGATGAACAGACCATACGGTACCTACATGTAAGGCAGGGTGTGTATCCGCATAGTGTTAAAAACGTGTGCATATGCGTGATTGGCCTGTCTACATTCCAATATGCGCGCTTAGTAACTGGCATATCTGGAATATTTACATTTACCATAGATCACAATGCAGGCTTCAAATGATTGATAGAGCATTTCATAGCAGACAATGTTAAAAATGTACCAAAATGTTTTTACATATGTATTAACCCTTTAGCCACTGAAGACTCTGAAGAAAATGGCTTATGGTTCCCTAGAAGGTACATCAATATTGCCTTCAATGGATCACAAAAGACGGGTGTACAATGGATACTAGAGCGCACTTTACGGATGGGCGGTTTCAGGCGGTTTAGGGAGTAATAAGATGGGCGGTTTTGGACGGTTCAGTGAACTACGGGCGTACATTGGATACTAAAGCGCAGTTTACTGATGGGCGGTTTCGGGCGGTTTAGGGAGTAATAAGATGGGCGGTTTCGGGCAGTTCAGTTGCTAAAGGGTTAACATTATTCTTGGTTAATTTTGTATGTTATGTCATTGTATTATGTTCTTCACACAAATATGAAGGTGAGAATTTGTGTTATTGCCTTTTCAAGTTGAGCAGTTATGTATTTGAATATTAAATTCATGAGCTACATAGAGTTATAAATGTTCATACTTACTTGAATTATGAATGTAAATTTACTGATATACAACTTAATTCCATCATGTGTGCAATTACATTTCTGTAGTTTTATATCTTGATTTTCATTCTTGTTGTAGTAAAGGAACAAAAAAAGAAGAAACGAGTTGAAAAACTGATCAAAGAAGCAGAAGAGCAGAAGAAGATGACAGAGAGTGAATCCAGCAATGAGAATGGAATGGAAGAAACATATAAAGGTGATAACAACAACAACAACTACAGTACTACTAATTCTCCATATCGTATATACCCAATATTTGCCGATAGCAGATACTATATATCAACATCTTAGTCTTTTTGCAGTCTTCCCAACTTCCTGTCCGACTGAGAGCAAAAGCGGCGGCATTGATTTAATACAGCCAATCTGTTTCTAGTCCTATTGCCCTTTCTTTCTTTTTGTGTGGTTGAAGTAGTTCTGCCCCGCTAATGAAAAATATCCCATGCCAACACACATGAATGGAACCCTGACTTTATCCCAAGTGTAAAAAAATAAGATGAAACAATACACTTGCAAAATCAGCACAGAAACAGAGGTTTTTAAACACAGTGCCTTTCAACACACACAAAAAATGACATTATCGGATATAACCATGTCAGCAAATCTCGCCAGAGAATTGCACTAATCTGAGTGCGACTCCCATGTTCTTTCGTAGACAACTATATGCGATAGGGAGAATTCTCCTACTTCTATTACTACAACAGTTACCTAATTTAACCTAAAATCATGTCAAATGGTTGATGAGAGGCTGTTGATTAATTCTTTGATTTGCCAAGCGCATAATTACACACATGTGTTGCATTGCCCTTGTATTGTTAGCATGCATATGTTGACGTGCCATTGTACTGTTATCATACTTTTGGTGCAGTGCCAGTGTCATGTTTTCACCCAAATCTGCTTATGTATTGTACAGTCTCCAAATAGACATTGATTTGGGGCTGACACAACGGAGGTGGGCACTGTGGACTCTGGATGGGAGCACTTAAAATGTAAATAGCATGATTGGAGGTAGTCCTTAACTTAGGGTAAAACTAGTTTAGAATTAAGTAAACTATGCAAGGATTCTGCTGCAAAAATTTTGTGGTCAACTGTTGACTCATTTTAAAAGAAATACCATCAGTGTACTGTGTGACAGGCAAATTATTGTGTAGCTCTCTATGGGATCAATTTCTAATGGGGCATGAGAGTACTTCAGTACTGGTATGTTCATGCTTGATTCTCCTAAACAAATTCAAGACAAATCCTTCCAGCCGAGATTTACACTCCAGGTAATGTATACAGTGGTATATGTCCGAACTCATTTGCTTCTTGAGGCATTTTCAAGTGTCTGCAATCATGTCATTAGCCTGTATGGGTTGATAGTCCAATAACCCTTCGTCTTCATCTCTATTTATACATTAAGAATATGAGGCATGAACCAATGTCAGTCGACCCGCCACCCATGTCACTGTTGCCCAACATCTCATCAACATTCTGCTGTAATATCAGGCCTGCCAACTGCCCTTATTTTCCAACGACAGTCCCTACTTTTGGCGAAAGAAAAAGCACTTTTTACCCAGTTTTTAAATTGTGTCCCTATTTTTGCAAATATTTGTCTGTAGTAATGTATAGGATATTGAAGACTGTCCCTATTTTTCAAATTTTTTTACCCCATTTTGTCTCTATTTTTGAGGTTTCAGGGTTGGCAGATATGTAATATTGTTCATTTATCTCACTCTGTGCCCCTTCCTCGGGCTGTTGAGTGGCATACCCTTGCTACACCCCATAATGATACTATAGGTGGCATAAACATAGAGCGTAGAATCCATCTGAAGTTCCTGGGTCAGTTGGGTGGGGACCCAACCGAGTGTCTCGAGCTTCTCTTGTTGCAGGCAGGATCTTCTCCATAAGACTGCTGGAAAAACTCGAGACACCAATTGAGCCCCTGCCCAACTGACCCAGGAACTTCAGATGGATTCTACGCTCCATGTTTATGCCACCTACATGTGTAGTATCGTGACAGGGTGTAGTAGGGGCATGCCACTCAACAGCCCGAGGAAGGGACAGAGAGTGAGATAGGTGAACAATATTATAGCAGAATGTTAATGAGATGATGGGCAACACAGTGACATGGGCGGTGAATCGATTGGCATTGCGCCATGAGCGTGGCTTTCACAGTCTCATTTCTTTTTTTGTCACAACTCGTATGTTCTTTCTCATAATATAGGAAGACCCTGGACAGTCTCCATGGCCTTACCAGGCTCCATCCTTGACAACGCCCAATCACCAGAACTCAGGACATATCTTGCTGGTCAGGTAAAAGTAGTTTGATCCCATCAAGGGAATCTGGGGGCAGAATCACAAAACCGGCCTAGGACCAACCTATAGGTTAGAGCTGTGGTTGAACTTAGGCTGAACACTCCACGAAACTGACTCCAACTCTAGCTCCAGCTCCAACTTGATCAACGATAGTATCGGAAACTATCGTTCAACGTAATCTCAATTCTAGACCCTGTTTTTATAGGGAAATGTGATCATTCAACTATTTTCATATTATTCAAATGTTTCATGTGTGCAAAATCTCAAAGACTAATATTTGGTCAAATACACATTACTTTTACTGATTAGCCGCAAAACAAAAGTGATATTTTGAAATAATGAATACTCCATGTTTTCCTACTCAATGAATAAACATCTACCCCGGATTTCATAGTCTAAACTTCATACTTTTATTTCTTTTTCAAAGAGTGTACATTGCTTTGAAATAGTTGAATCATGTCAGTTTCTCTTTGAACTAACCAATATACAAAAGCAAATAATTTGTTTTTATTACAAAATTAAGCATATTTGAAGATTAAACTCAATTTAAGATGTACATGTGGAAATTTTAAATTGCGCCTGCAATGGAGAATAGGTATCATTATTCATGCGGTATGTGTATGAAGCTGAGGTATTTACAGGTGTATGTTCATTGTAATCTCAGACATTTGTGAAGCATGCATTCTATAAATATTAATGATCTTCAATAACAATTACATTCATGCTTGAGACATGCGTACACTGCGATCTTGTCGGTAAACCGTGGCAGACAACAATAGTTAGAGACGCTTCACAGATGACCCAGCATTTAGAGCTCAACTTTAATGATCCTAACTTGAGTTTCGAGATTCACACCCAAACCTAAATATGGCCGCTAGGATCAATGATCCCTGTTACCATAGTAATTGTAGTTGGTCCCGTTTCGTGAATCTGCCCCCTGAACCATACGGGTTACTTGCATTGTACATGCATTGCGTGTCCTGCAGAGATATTCCAAATGTTAAGAAAATAGGGCAGGAAACATTATGGCTATCACTTTGGTAGTAATGATTGCCAATTGTACTTCTGTTTATTCAGATTTTGCTTGTCATGGATCAAAGATTACTGTTTTTGTTACTAAATTACAATAAAGCTCTGTCCAAACTGTGCAAGTGATACTAATTATCAACAGGGCCATTACTACTTTTTACTAAGACATTTTGGCAGCTATATATTGTGATACTTTAACTGAACAAAATCCAAAATATTGTCAAGAAAAAATGAAATGTACTATGTAAACAAAATAAATAAGCATGTTAATGTTGTTTTGAATATTGGTGTTTTGTGTGTTATGGAAGGATTCCATGTGATGAAGTAATAGCAGAGAGAATTTGTATCATGAATGTTATTGTTTTAAAGGGCAGTGACATGATAAGGAGAAATAAAAAAAAATGCCTTGAGAACCAAACTGGTTGAATGATAAAGATGCACCAGCTAGAGTGGACCTCCTGGCTGGAAAAATTTGTCTTGAGTTTGTTTAGTTATGTAGAATCAAGCGTGAACATACCAGCAGTTTGTTTCTCTTGAGGCCCGAGAGAATTGAATCCCATAGAAAGCTACACAACAGATTTGTCTGTGACAAGGCATACTGATGGAAGTTATTTTAAAATGAGTCAACTTTTGACTACAAACATTTTTAGAGTAGAATCTTTGCATATTTTACTTGATTCTAGAATAGTTTTACCCCAAGTTGAGGACTGTGCCTAATCATGTCATTTACCTTTAAGGCAGTCCAATTTCCATATTCTCCTTCATTAATATTAATGAGCTGATTTAATTGCATGTACACTTAATCATGAGAATAAATGGTTAATAACTTCTTGTTTCAATCATACAGATAGCAAGAGCTTTGGTTGTGTTCAACGTGGATGAAGTTATCATTTTTGATGAGTCGGGCTCTACAGCAAGGTAAGGTCAGAATGGAGATATTCAACTATTCAATGCCCTCCCACTAAGGGTTTTTTTTAGCTCATCCGGCCTGAAGGGCCCGATGAGCTTATGCCATGGCGTGGCGTCCGTCGTCCGTCGTCCGTCCGTCCGTCCGTCCCTTCAGTCCACAGTTTTGAAAATGTTTCTTCTTCGTCATTTCTCAACCGATTTGATTCTGATTGTTTATAGGTGGGGGATTTAAAACTTCTACACAGAATCGTGAAATCATTATATATGTTAATTTATGCAAATTTATTTGAAATCACAAAAAATGCTTCTTCTCCTTCATTTCTCACCGATTTTGATTGTGATTGCTTTATTTGGTAGGGCTGAGTTATGCACATTAAACTTCTACACAGAATTTTGAAATTATACTCCATTAATTAATTATGGTAATTTATGCAAATTTATTCCAAAAAATAACAAAAATTGCTTCTCTCCCACATTTTTGACAGATTTTCATTCTGTTTGTTTGATCTGATAGGGCTAGTGGGGGCTTCAAGACTTCTGCACAAAATTTTGAAATTAATCAATTATGCAAATTTAAAATTAATTCAATTATGCAAATTTATGCAAATTTATTCAAAATCACAAAAATAAAATCAAAAAAATGCTTCTTCTCATTCATTTCTCAACCAATTTGATTTAGTTTGCTTTATCTGGTAGAGCTAAGCTTGGTACACTAAACTTCTACCCAGAATTTTTAACTGTGGCTACATTAATTAATTATGGTAATTTATGCAGATTTATTCCAAAAATAACAGAAATTGCTTCTCCTCATTTCTTGACCAATTTCATTCTGATTTTTTTATATCATAGGGCTAGGTGGGGCTTCAAAACTTGAACACAAAATTTCGAATTCATTAATTATGCTAATTTATGCAAATTCAAAATCACAAATAAAATCACAAAAATGTTTCAAAAATTATGCTTCTTCATTATGTAATTCATTATTGTAAAGTAAATGCTTCTTCTCCATCATTTCTGATAGTTTGATTGATTGCTTTATTCCAACAACAAAAATCAGTATGGAGCCCGGAAGGGATCCGGGGGTGCAATCATATATAATTCATATAGTTATTATTATTTTATTTTTTTTATTTTTTTTTTTTTTTTCATGTCCCTTCCGGGCATGAAACTAATATTTTTCCACTCTAATTTTTTATATTCATGTCCTTCCGGGACATCAAATTTTAATTTTTTGACCACAGTATAAAATTGTACCACATGAAATTTCGGATATATAGTGTTTGCGAGATGCGGATGAGCGCTACCTCATTGACGTTTTCTAGTTTTCAGAAAGTTCGTATTAAATTATACTTGCAAATTTCTACTGGGGTTGGTAACTTTGCAACCCTTAGCCCATGTGTATCTTTTCCTACTTTATATGTCACTCCAATCAGTCACAAATAATATTGTCAATTGACATTAGTTTTACTCATGTGAGTCTTTATCCTTTTTTCATTTCCAAAGGGAAAACACAGATGGTGTATTCAGTGGAGTAGGCAAAAGAGGTAATGCCAATGTCCAACTTGCCCGTATCTTACAGTACCTGGAGTGTCCGCAGTAAGTTTTGGTAGAATTCATTGCTTTCTCACACAGTACATTTAAAGATTTGCTGTTTAAGTAGAATGGAAAAGCACCCTCTTGAGTCGAAGGATAAAAGTGACTGCACCAAATGTAAATAACATACAACATTCATCATCGTCTTGCAGACTGCACACCATAAGCACAAAAATGCGTTTTCATGAATTTGTGCATTTAAAGAGGAATTCTAGTCTGATAGCAAAATATTTTGACTTACGGGAGAAATATTAAAGGAATGAATCATTATAGCTTCGACAAAAAGAGTAAAACAAATAGAAAACTAATATAATGTAACTTTACATTACAACTTAAGAATGTGTGATATTACTATGAAACTACAGTTCATACAAACTATTTTCATCAATCCACAGCAGCAACAATGTACATGTAGTTTTGTTTCTTTATTCCAGATACCTGAGAAAGCACTTCTTTCCCAAGCACCATGATCTTCAGTATGCAGGTGAGACATTTGACAAAATTCACTTTAAAGATAGGGTTCAGGATTTGCACACCAGAAAATGCCAAAATGAATGAAATCAGCTCAAATCATTGACAATGTGAAGGTTAGTATAGACAATAAACACCTGTCATAATCTTTCGTTAGAATATGTAGTTTTGTTGAAAATCTGGATGGTTAAACTTCAAAATTTGCAAAGCGACTGGCACATTCCGTTATTTCCAAAATTGTCTGATCGGTCGCTAGCAGAAGGTCATGCAGAGTTCAATCATTAAAACCATATCAGTGTACTTGGTCGCCCACTGATCATCAGCTGGTCATGCATACCGTGTTCTGCAAACTGAGCAAAATTTAAATTGACGGAAAGAACAATATTCTGGTAGCATATCGTTATTAGTTTTTCCTCATGAAACAATAAGTTTGTGACTTATGGATCTCAAACTTTCAACACACCATTTGTAAGTTCTGCCGTATCAGAATTAATTTCTTATGTATTTCATTGTTTTCTGAATTTCTTTTGTATTTCCTTATTTTTTCACCATTTAGTTTTCTATTGTTTCTTCGATGAAATTTGTCGGGAACACTTTTGCGATCATAAACAGCATAAAGTTAATTTATTTCAACCAGTAAAAAAAATAATCATACATTTCTGAATTTTGGTGAAAACACAATTTGTATTGAAATTGTACACAAAATCATGTTTTTGAGCAATTTTGGGGCTGACATGCATGTGTAACAAGTCACGCAGCATCAGTGTGTCTGATTTGTGTGAAAATGATCTCAAATGATGTGCAAGACTTGAAAGTAAAAATTCAGCAAGCGACGCGGTCAAAAAGTTTGCACAGCGGAATAATCATGAAATTTGTCGAGGGGGGGGTCAATTTGATCCATCCCCCCCCCCCCCAAAGTTTAACATAAAGACAAAGGTTTGGCTGTATCACCAATCCACAATGTTCTGCTACACCTGTTAACCCACATTCCCTTGATATCTCTTGTTATCAGGTCTACTCAACCCTCTGGACAGCCCTCACCACGTCCGTGCCCACGAAGACTGTGCCTACAGGGAAGGGGTGGTGGTGGACAGACCAGTGGCCAAAGGTCGAGGGTCATATGTCAACGTTGGTTTGTTAAAGGTATTTTGGTGTATGATAACCATGTATAACTAGTACAGTGCCTAGGGTGCAAATATGCACCACACATTACACACACTGGCCATAGAGCTGTGATTTCTCTGGCATATTAAAGATCGGGTTCAGGATTTGCATGCCAGAAAATGGCAAAACGAATAAAATCATCTCAAATTGATCACAATGTGAAGATTAGTATAAATAGACAGTGCACCTTTAATAGAACTTTAGGTGGAATATATAGTTTTGGTGAAAATCTGGACGGTTAAACTTCAAACTTTGCAAAGTGATGAGCATTTTCCAAAATTGTCTAATCAGCCCCTAGCCGAAGGTCACGCAGAGTTCACCGCTTGACGATATCAGTATATGAAGTCACCCACTGACTGCTGCGCTATGCGAACGTATACATAACCGTATTCTGCAAGTTGAGCAAAATTTAAACTCACAGGAAGAACAACATTCTAGTAACATATCGTTCTTACTTTTTCTCATAAAACAACAAGTTCGCGACGTATGGATCTCAAACTTTCAACACACCATTTGTAAGTACTTAACTTCTCTTTAATGACAGTAAAGGGGAGTGATGGACTTGCAAATCCTGAAACCTATCTTTAAGATTTAACGAATTGAGGCAGGAGTTTGTCAGGCCTATCTGTAAACCTCTGTAACAAGCCGGGCCGAGAGTTATAGCTGATAAATACAGATATGAAAATATTGTCGGTAAATTGATCCTTATAATACATTCAAATGGTTTTACATGTACTTATTAGTTCATATACATGTATTTCATAAATAGTGATTTTACTTTGACTTGCAATACCTACATACTTGATACATCAGATCCTTTCTATAAAATGGGGTGTATCCAGCAATCTACTTCATTTTGTATAGCCATCTTCACATCAACAATAGATTGGATAGCATGGTCTATTATCACATTCTCATTTTGACATCTACTGTATACGCCATATATTTTGCGTCCTTATATTTTTGCAATTATGCTTCAAGACGGGGAATTCGCGAGAGTATATTTTTGTGATTTTATTGTATTTGCATTTACTTTGTACAGAAATGTCAGGAAGTGAAAATTTTTGCATTCAGTAAGTTGCAATGTTTGCAAAAATAAAACCATGATGAAATATTCAGCGTATACAGTCAATATGTGACCTGTCACCACAACACTCTCACAAAGTTGCACATCTTATGAAACATAAACATGGAAAGAAATATTACTTTGGGTGAAATTGAAAATATAAATATTGGAACTTTTGCTGCATGTGAAGGTCATAAAACTTTTGATTTTTGAGGAGACTTCACTGTCTCGCTTTATTCTATCATAATTACTATAATTGGCACTTTCCTTACATTTGGATTGTGTGACTTTATCAGGGTATCGTGGTGACGGGTTACATAATGTACTTGAAAGAAATAATACACACTCCAGCATAAAATGGTGGCTAAATTTATTATTATTGGGCCAAATCACTTTTTCTTATGGATCATGACCATTCAGGTTTCTTTACGACTTTTCTCTATGGTATCTCATAAAAACAAAAAATATGTAAATTAAAGATTTCTGTCACAGATATGGGAGCATGTAGGATGACAAAAAGAGTCTTTCTTTTGAAAATTTCTGAAAACATTTCTGAAAATAAAAGTCTTTATATTTGTATGGTTTCAATAACAACTGTGGAATTATTGTTCTATGATATTTTTTTTGATGAATCGTAGGAGGTCCAGATAGACAGGAAGCTTCAGGCAGGACTAAGAGTGACTGTCAAAATGAAGCAAGATCAGGGTAAGATATTATTGATTTCTTTCCCCCACCTCCCCTTCACCCACCTCCCCCCCCCCCCCCACCATACACACGCACAAATACACTCCCTGAATTAATGAACACGTATTTGGCTGTCAGAAACTTCCAAACTCTTGTTTCCATGTTACTGTCCATTACAAAACTGCATTGACCTGAGTTAGTGGATCTAAATCTAGTGATTTGAATTATTACCTTTAATAATCATGAATTTAATCAGATTATTTCTTCTTCTTTTTTTTCAAGAAAGAATGTCATTGATATAATTTTTTTTTACAAAGAAATACTGAAGAAATTAGTCAAGTGATTGGTCAAGTGACAAAAATAATTCTGAAAAGAAATCCAGGTTTTATTTTTTCTATTTTTTTTGGTTCGCTTTTATAGAAAACTTAAAATTTTAGGGTTTTTTTTAATGATGAAGTGATTCAAATTATATAAAATGAATCTGTGTTTTCACCAATGGGGCAATATATGGGTTGATGGCTATTATATTTTTTAATTACAACTTAGGATGACTACTCAGTTTGCAGTTTTGGTAGACACACTTCTTTCAGGCATAGGAGGTGTGGATAACATGTTGGACC
Source organism: Eucidaris tribuloides (assembly GCA_001188425.1). Classification (NCBI taxonomy): domain Eukaryota; kingdom Metazoa; phylum Echinodermata; class Echinoidea; order Cidaroida; family Cidaridae; genus Eucidaris; species Eucidaris tribuloides. The sequence continues at coordinate 19,471 of JZLH01S0552280.1, forward strand.
TGTCAAGAGACAGTTGACAGTGAGTTAAGAGGATTAGGAGGGGTTAGTAACCGTGTTCATCGTTTTCATTGTATCAATATATCTGTGCCAATTGGTGAACGTAGCAAGGTAAGAGTTAAACATGGTCTTTATTCACGAAGAAGGTTAACAAAGACACTATGTTTAACACTTAACATGCCAGAGGATTTAAACCTCTAAGGACTTTATGTGTATTACACGGTGCAGATCTGCGACTTAGGCACATTACGAGTGAAACTCACATTACGAGTGAAACTTGTGTGTCAGTATGGAGAGTTGCTTGTATCAAAATTAAAGAAATAGTCCTTGCTAACCTGTGATCTCTTGAGGTAGGACATATGGCATGAAAGTTAATTTACATCCTCGTAAACATACGTTGTATGTAACAATACAAGAAATTCAATTCTAAAATTGGTAGTTGGAAAAATTTATTTCGAAATAAATTATAAACCATGGTTTCTAAGTTAAAGGCAGGGGATCTCTTTTGCAGGCGTAAAAATTAACATTATGTAAATACAATGGCATTTAGAAGAAAATGCCATCTGGGAACCTTTATCAAAATAAAGGAGCTAGAAACTCAGTTTTAGTGGAATTATAATGACCTTACACTCGGATTTGAATTTTTTTCTCGAGGAAAAAATTCCTACCATAGAACGTACACTAAACGGCTAATTTTTTTTTGCATTTTTCAAATTCTAGGCAATAACTGACTCCCAAATTTCAAAGACATGCTTTTCATCAATAGCCTAAAGGCATGGGTTATCTTTTCCTAGTCTGCGGGGATGTTTGCAAATGAGATCCACTGCCTTTAAAACACCCTGGTAAATATGGACCTTTGTGCGTATTTTTATATCTGTTGAGGCATTGAATTTTATTTGTCTGGTCTCCATCAGGCCCAGGAAAGAAACACAAACCGTGTCAGGTAGTGTCGCCAACCAAACCCCGTGTAGAAGCTGGGTTATACTGGGGCTACACCGTCAGGTTAGCCAGCAGTCTGGGGGCTGTCTTCTCAGGCTGCCCCTTCTCAGACGGGGGCTATGACCTCAATATCGGGACCTCGGAGAAGGGGACCAACATAGATGATGCAGAAATTCCCAATTTCAGGTAAGTTTGTGCAAGTTTGTATCAGGAGGATGACTCCCCTGGGGGCGACTCCCACCTGACATCTCCCCCAAAGGACAACTCTCCTGGGGACGACTCCCACCTGATATCTCCCCCAAAGAACAACTCCCACGGAGGACAGCTCACCAACCTGACATCCCCCACGAAGGACAACTCCCATGGAGGACAGCTTTCCCACCTGACATCTCCCCCAAAGAACAACTCCCACGGAGGACAGCTCACCAACCTGACATCCCCCACAAAGAACAACTCCCACGGAGGACAGCTCTCCCACCCGACATCTCCCCCAAAGGACAACTCTCCTGGGGACGACTCACACCTGACATCTCCCCCAGAGGACACATCTCCTGGGGACGACTCCCACATGACATCTCCCCCCGAGGACAACTCTCCTGGGGAAGACTCCCTCATGACATCCCCCCAAAGGACAAATCTTCTGGGACGACTTCCACCTGATAATCTCCCCCAAAGGACAACTCCCACAGAGGACAGCTCTCCCAGATGATGGCTTTCCCAGATGACAACTCCCCCTGGGGACCTGACATCTCTCCCAAAGGACAAATCCCATGGAGGACAGCTCTGTCAGATGATGGTTTCTCCAGAGGACAACTCTCCTGAGGTCAACTTCCCCGTGGGACTTCTTCCCCGAGGTCAACTTAGATATTTAACTGAAAATATGAAACTCTTCTCGGGGATTTGTCTTTCTGGGAAGTTGTCCTAGGGGATAAGTTGTCCTCCATGGGAGTAGTCCTCCTGGGGTGTTGTCCTCTGGGGAGGTTGTCCTCTGGGATGAGTTGTCCTCCAGGGTAGATGTCCTCCTACAGATTTGTCCTCTGGGGAGTTGTCCTGTGGGAGAGTCATCCTCCTGAGGATTTGTCAGGTATGAGTTGTCCCCAGGGGAGATGTCCTCTGGGGGAGTAGTCCGAAAACTGTGCAAAATCCAAGTTTGGCTCATCTGAAAGTGGGATGGGATGAAGGACAGGGGACTTCTGATTAGACTAAAGGCCTGATGGCCATACGTTCAAAAGTCCTAAATATAGACCAGTACTTTAAATCACAGAATAAAGTCAAAATAGTGCTATAACCCAAGATTGAGAAGCATGAGGGTGTGTAACCCCAAAGGAAAAAGGTTTCACATGATACAGAAAATGTATACACTGTATTTCCGTTGGCATTTGTAGGGCAGACTTATATGCATCTTCAGGTGCTCGTATGAGGTGAACACAAAGTAGTCTTGGTCTATCAGTTCTTTCAAGGAGCTATTACACACTGGAGTCACAACTTTGACAAAACCTTTCCGTTCATCTTCTACAATGCAATTAACTCCTGGACCTCGCACTTCCACAAAATATGGTGATGGCACTTTTTCTGCAATTGCCCCTTCTCTCTGGAATTCTCTACCTGCCCATATACATCGAGCCACTTCTGTGAATCAGTTCAAGACCCTGCTGAAAACTTACCTTTTTAATAAATAGTTCTCTGGAATGTCCCAGTTGTAGGTCGGTCAATGGGGATGCACACCAACTTTGATTTTCAGTATTCACTAATTTAAGTATTTATTGTTTTGAATTACTTAAGATTTCTTATCTAATTTTTCTTTTTGCATTTAACTTTAATTTTTGGTATTGTATCATAGACAGAAAATCGTGCGCTTAGAAACGCCCGTATTAAGTGCCAAATAAATGTTCTGTATTATTATTATTATTAACCTTTACGGGATGTTCAAATCTGCCACTCGAAAATATCGCGAATGCGCTTAACTAGATTTGCCTTGCAGGTGGCCAGACAAAAACATTCTGGTTGACTGTATAATTACTAGTCACTTTCAAAGGAGGAAATGTTTTTACAATGATAATTAAGTTTCGCTGTACCCAATAGTAAAAGAATGAGTCAACACACAATCTTCAGGCTTGAGGAACATGCAAATAGAAAGAGAGGCAAAAATCATAAAATATAAATGAAACTTACTCAAACTGGGCATGCCTTGGTACTATTTTGACATAGTTTATCAAAGAGAACTACATTTTAAATTAATAAATATCTAAAATCTATATGTCGGAGTTCATGGGAAAGTGTCAAAATTCACATGAAAAGGAGAGTATGATTTCCAACATTTTCCACAAAATACGACTTTGACTGAAGTTTGGAGACAAAATTTCTCATGCCATTTGTTTTCAATAGTTATAGGGCAAAAAAATCACACTATTTAACTGGAAAAAAAAATGAAATTTTCATAAAATGTTATCAAATGTCCAAATTCATCTTCAGCTCTTCCTATGAAGTTGGCAGCTCAGAACATCCTACATCAAAGAAACTAAAGCACCTGAAAAATTCTTGATACATGTCCTTAGAAATCCAACAGCTGTTTGAATTCATTATTGCTAGTTGGGACTCCAGTCTCTCATACCTCCTTGGTTCTTTGGTCCATTCGCTGCCAAAGTGTGACGTAACTTGACCTCGGGTCACGCTCACTTCCTTGACAATGGTTCATGCACTTTCCGTAACAACGTATCACTCATACAGTTTGCACGATCGCAAGTTAAGAACCAAAATTTATCATATTTTCATCAAAATTAAAGTTGAAAAATGATCAACTGCTTTGCAGCAGGGTGTCAACATACCAGTGAGAGCCACAGTTGCAGTTATTTTCAATTCCCGAAGGAGAAACATACCGATTACAAAACCGGGGTTTTGATGTGCCAGTAAGCTTTTTACTGTAGTATTGCATTGTGTAACACGGGTTTGAAACTTGGCTATGACTGCCTGGAAAATTCCCTCAAAATCAACAGTTGTAGCAAAAAATAAGGCAAAAGAGTATATTTCTATAAAGGATAAATTGTCTGAGAACACACTCCAGTACCTGAAATTCCTTATTTTTGTCCGCGTTTGAATAATTACTTGTGAAAATAACCATTTTTCCATACATTGACACGACGGCCATAGCAAACTCTGTCACGGCCAGTTCAGTGTGTACATCGCGCGCGAGCATCGCGTGAACCAGTTACCATGGTTGCGGCTGGTTGACCTCGGAGTGACGTCACGACTTCGGCAGCGAATTGTGCTGCAACCATAGGACATAATGTACACCAGTCAAGTCTATGTGTCGTATGATAAGTGCTAAAGTCAGATGTGTGTTTAAACCTGGTTTGCTTACTCTGTGTCTTGATTCTTGAACATTTTAATTTTATCTACATTATTTATTGTAAAATGCCTAAGAAGAAGTGTGGTGTTGTATTGATAGAATCCATATTACGTAACTATCACACTGCTATGTCACCACAATGCTACTTGGTTCTACCAGGGCCAAATATTGTAAAAGAAAAAGAAAAAGGTTGAACAAATTAAATTAAATTAAATTAGGTAACCCTACTTTTTCACGTATTTTTTTTTCTTTAGGACTAAGAAACTCTTAAACAACACAAACAAAACAAAAAGCAAACAAGGTTATTACAAACTTGAGTCAATAATCAGTGAAGATTTCTTTCATTCCCACCCCCACCCCGGATTATTTTTTATTTGTATCATTGCTCTCAAAGACAGTAAATATTGCTTTATATTCCGTATGCATTTTTCCAATATTGCAGCATTTTTACCACGCACCAGTACTACCAGGCACACTCCTAGTATAGTACTTGGTTTGATTGACATATTCATTGATTGACACATTCATTGATTGACATTGTCCATCTTCTTCCCAGACATGCCCTGATAGTGTTTGGTGGAGTCCAGGGACTGGAGTTTAGTCTTGAGATGGACCAGGACTTGCTTGTGTCGGACCCAAGTCTTCTCTTTGACCTCTACCTCAATACGTGTCCCGGTCAAGGGAGTAGAACCATTCGAACCGAGGTGGGTATCGTCTGTACTGAAGTGAAACCCCATTCACATCCGCCCACTCAATTCTCATTATCGCATATAGTTGTCTACGAAAAAACGTTGGAGTCGCACTCAGATTATTTCGACTCTGGCCAACACGTTCATATCCGATAATGTCATTTGTGCATGTTGAAAGGTGCGGTGTTTAAAAACCTCTGTTTTTGTCCTGATTTTGCAATTGCATTGTTTCATCATAATTTTTACACTTGGGATAAAAAATCAGACTTCCATTAATATGTGGTGGCATGGAATATTTCTCAGTAGCAGGGCAGAGCTAGTTCAACCACACAAAAAGAAAAAAAGGCAATACAACTAGAAACAGAGTGGCTGTATTAAATCAATGCCACCGCTTTCATTCTGAGTCAGACAGGAAGTTAGGATGACTGCAAAAAGTCCAGGATGTTGATATATAGTATCTGATATCGGCAAATATTGGGTATATGTGATACAGAGAATTCATGAATGTATATTGAATTTAATATACAGTATTTTGCTGAAAAAACACACACACCCCAAAAAATGGTACTACCTATTACACAATATTTTCTTTGTATCTTCAGTGTTGTGTTAATGCTTTTGTTAATTCAGCTTTTATTGATTGTTATTTTTTGATTGATTGATTGATTGATTGATTGATTGATTGATTGATTGATTGATTGATTGATTGATCGATTGATCGATTGATTGATTTCATTATGTATAAATTTATTCATATACAATGGAAAACAATTTCTCATGAAAATAAACATATATTTAGAAAATGGAATGTTATATATTCTAACATATTCATATGAAGCATGAAGTAACTGTCTTTAAAAATTCAATAAAAAACACCTCTTTGCTATGTAAATATTACATTCTATTAGATTCTAGTAGCATGCAATATTGATAACATATTGAGGTGATCATTTCTCTTTTATCAAATTCACAGGAAGCTATCCTGATTACCATGTCTGCCCTGAGACCAAAAATTCATGCTGCCCAGGCCGAGCAAAGATGACAGGATCTACGACAGTGGCGAAGTTCAAGATCTGATCAATAAACATGAGATTGTTACATAAACATGAGGTGTGATGAATATTCATGACAGACCAAAGGGATTGTAGCTGCAAGAATGTAATCACCTACTGTTACTGCTGAAACATTCTCTGAAAAAACATAGAATACAGTGTTTTCGACCTTGAGGGACTATTAAAGGTTAGTGACATGATTGGGAACACTTGAAAATGCCTCAAGAACCAAATGAGTTGAAATATATACCAACTGTACACTAGCAGGAGTGGATCTCCCACCTGGGAGGATTTGTCTGTAATTTGTTTACTTAAGGAGAATCAAGCATAAACATAGGAGTATCTTAATTTTATTCAGGGACGATAAAAATAAGCCCCATAGAGAGCCACACAGCAGGTTTCCGTGCTACAAGTGATAATGACATTGTTTATTTAGAATGAGTCAACGTTTGACTTTAAAGGTTTTCACAGGAGAATCCTTGCATAGTTTACTTGATTCTAGAGTAGTTTCAGCCCAAGTTGAGGACTACCCCCAATCATGTCATTTACCTTTAAGGGCACATATACATTATTCTTACCAGAGTACCCATTATTATAAAGAGAGTAACAACTTGCAATGATGCCTTTTTCTTTCCATTACTGGATTGCACACGACCGTGGTTTGCACTGCCCAGTGAATGCACCATGCTAATTTTTTTTTTCATTCAAATATTAACAAAGGATGGATACAGAGGTAGGGGTGGAGTTTATGTCACAGTGTAAACATTGCTGACAAGCACATGACATCCTCCCTCCCTACCCCCCCCCCCCCCCCCGTTTAACGAAACTGCTCCTTTCTTGTGGTATCATATAATAAAATTTTCATACAAGATTTCCTTTATATGTACGGTACATGCATCATAAAACATGTTCTTAGTTGGTTAGTTCGACAGAAATTCCAACTTTTTTTTTCTCGTAGTATTAAGTACATTTTCCAAGTTGCAAATACAAGGTGATTTTGAGCAAGATGTCTCAAGATACTTTCATCTGGGGGATCACTTTGTGATCACTTCTATTGAAAACAAATGGAACTACTGTTCTTCAAGCCAAAATTTATTTTTCAGCCTTGAAAATTTTTTTTTTTCATTTGTATGATTTTAGTTTCTCAGTATCACAATCTCAACATTTGTGAGATTTTTTTTTGTCCCCTTCTGAATTTTCCTATTTCTACACATGATGCCATCCTGTTAACCCTTCACTCATACTTTCCAAGTTTCCAGACACATGGAAATCCTTGGCTTTCAGACATTTTATATTCCTTGATTCTCCATGCGTTTACTCCTAATATATTTCCATAGTCCCCATGGGTTCTTATCTAGGTTTTCCACCACATTCTGAACGAACTGTTAATGTTCTTTTTTTAGTTCTTTCACAGCTTTTCTGGCAAGTCGGAACTTTTCCCAATCTTCATTTTCCCCAGTCTGTTTAGCTTTCTTTTGAGTGCGATTTCTAGCTTTAAAAAGTCGTTTAATCCTTGCAGTAACCCAGGGTAAGCTTTCACGCTTTGAAGACATCTTGGATGGAACAAACAAGTCCTTGGCCCTCTGAAGACCTTCCTTTAATTTCATCCAGTTATTACTCATGGTCCTGTTGAATGGGTTGCTCGAGTAGAATTGTGCAGTTATTAATTTCTGAATGTACACCACTCTCAATCTATGGCCAGGAGTGTCATCCCGTTCCCACCGCACACCCTGATAATGACCATTACAATGACGACAGTATCTTGGAATTCCTTCAAGGGTAGGAACCACGTCTTCATCTACCAGCTGTAGATAGGCATCTCCATTTATATTGTCAAAGAAGACTGTTACCAGGCCTAGAAATTTGTGCCAGACGGCGGGATTTTTTTTAGATTCTTGCAAAGGAATCCCACAAGAATCCTAGATTCTCGAAAATATTTCATATTTACCATATTTCACTACATCATCAATGACTTTGCCCCTGTGACAGGCTTAAAGTGCAACTGAGTCCACAAATTTTTTTGTAAATTTTTGTAAATTACGTTACGTGGAAATTAGGTTGCGCAGAAATTGGCTATCCACTTTGGGTGAAAGTTATCCAATTAGTGCAGTGAATGACATGGCAAATGAATGAAAACAAAATTTTTGCGTGACTGATAATAGTTTGACTGTGGAAGTTTTATAAGCATTATCCAATGGTGATTTAGGAACAGAAATTTGATATTTCAGATCAAACACAGATTCAATCAATTAATCAATCAATCATAGTCAACCAACCAACCAATCAATCATTCAACAGTAATCAATCAATTATGTCACTGGAGTTAGGAAAGACGTGTAACACAAGCTAATAATCAAAAACAATCTTTTCTTTTGCATTCCTGTGTATTTCAAACTTTTTTTTTCATCTGTTTTAGCCATTTTAACCAGCTTTCTTGTGAGTGCCATTTCTGGCATTTATGAGTCGTTTAATCCTTGTAGTAACCCAGGGTAAGCTTTCACGCTTTGAAGACATCTTTTGTAAAGGACATGAAAATTAGGTTGTGCCAAAATTGGCTATCCACTTTGGGTGAAGTGAAAAGTTATCCAATTAGTGCAGTGAATAACATGGCTTATGAATGAAAAAGTTTATGCGTGAGTGATCATAGTTTGACTGTGAAAGTCTTAAAAGCTTTATCTGATGTTAATTTTGGAACAGAAATTTGATAATTCAGATCATACACTGTTCCAATCAATCAAACAATCAATCAATTAATTGATTATAGTCAGCCAACCAATCAATCATTCAAGAGTAATCAATCAATTATGTCAGTGCAGCTAAGAAAGAGATGTAACACAAGCTAATAATCAAATTCAATCTTTTCTTTTGCATTCCTGTTTATTTCAAATTTTTGTACATCTGTTTTAGCCATCTTAACCAAAAAAGGGAGACCAAAATCAGCATGTCAGATAATGGAAAAATATAAAGTAAAAAATTTCTTTTGGGTGCTTCCTACGATCAAGAGATGTTTCAATTTTTCAGTTGTTCATATGACCGCATTCCCTTTCCATGCAGCAGGCCTTCAACTGGTCTTACTTTTCCTACTTTTCCGTACTTTTTTGGAAGATCCTAATTTTCCTATTCCTCCCCCCCCCCAAAAAAAATCCTTATTTTCCTACTTCAAAAAAGGAAAGAAAAAAAAAGCATTTGCGATAGGTTTAATATTTGTTTGGAGTTGAGTAGTCTTTACAGGGTGTTGATGAGAGTACTGTAACTACCATCGTCACCTGTTTGTGAAGGAAAATTTGTTTCTGCAGATTTCTGCTTTTTCGCCAATCTTAGAATTTTTTTTCTGCATATTCCGCGTTTTCATTCTCTTTGAGGTTACTACTCCAAATACTTCTTATAACTATCCTTCTTTCCTCCTACTTTGGTGGATTGAATCCTACTTTTTGGAAAATTTTTCTCCTAATTTTCTCCTACTTTTTCAACCAAGCAGAGTTGAAGGCCTGATGCAGAGTCTTGATGTCCTCAGCATGTTGCATACTGCTCCCTGAACCATTCCCCTGTCTTGCCTGAAGTCTTTCATCTCTTCAGTAATTCTCCTTATGTCGTCTAAGGTGACTGGTGGTGTAGTGTAGACCTTTCCCTTTAAGTGCCCCTGCAAGTAAAAGTCGAGCAGTATAAGGTCAGGGGGATCTTGGGGCCAGTCGACATCTCAGTACAAAGAAATAACCCGATCACCATACAGCTCAGTGAGACGTTCCGTCACCACTCTCGATCAATGGCCACGATCGCAACCTTTTCCTTTTTTCATTCATTCACTTATTTTTCCTCTTGTAGGCTGGAGCACCCTTATCTGCAGAGCTGATTTACATAGGGGTCCACTAACCTGATTAAAAACAATTCAATATAACAGAAAAATGAATACATGAAAGTGTACATTAGAATTATAACAAAATACATAAATTATAGACATTTAAATAAATAATTGAACAAGTATACAAACTAATGAGTACTGTATTCAGGGTGGGGTTGGAAATAAATCTAATTAAAAAAAACAGGTAGATAAGGTAAGATTTTGTAGCAGGAGCCTTGTTAAACTAATTTAAATGATAAAAGATAATAACAGTTCTGTTTCAGAGAGATTATTTACAAAAGTTTTGAAGGCGGGGAAAGACATATTAAGTGAAATTGTTTTTTGAATATTGTTCCAGGTTTTACACCACCTATACACAAATTGCCATTTCCCGTAATTGGTTTTGAGTTGGATTAAATGAAGCTGCGTATTACCGAATCTCACACCATACTTTGATTCATGAAAGTGAAAGAGATCATTGATGCGTGGAGGACCCAGCTGTCTCACTGCTCGAAAAACTGTGTGAACCAATTGTTCAGAGCGACGCAAGTTTAAGCAATCGAGATTCAGTGATTTGCAAAGAGCTTGGTGGAAAACCTCCAATTTACATTTAAAACAACTCGCAAGGAACGGTTTTGAATCAGCTGCAATTTTTCAGAGTTCTATCCTATGCCCACCACTGAAAACAGCCATTTCAATGAATCTTGGAATTCCATCAAGGACAGGAACCACCTCTTAATCTGCCATCTGTAGATAGGTATCTCCATTTACATTGTGAAAGAGAACTGTTATGCTGTTACCCTCTTGTACAAAGTTTTATCCTGGAATTCTCTTTGTAATGGTGCTCATTTGTTTATTTTATTTATATATTTGTTGGGGATTTTTTTAAGCAGGATAACCCCATCAGTAGTTAAATACTGTTATTCTCAGGGGCCCTGCATCAACAAGATAACATAAAACATATACAGTATGACACAGAATAAATACAAACAACTGTACACATTAAAATAATTTTTAGTTCCTCAAAAAATGATATATAACCCCAGAAGATACTATTCAGCCCTTATAGCCAGTAAACTTTCATTTTGGTCATTACATGTAGAAAGTAAAAATCTCATTTCAGTCACCCATTTTTACACGAGTAAACACAAACAAAACTGTTTGTTGTTATCATTGTATTTATTTATAATTGTTTTACACATGGGAGAGTGCGGTCACCGACACCTTAACAACAAATAATGTGACTTTAGAGAGACGCTTGTCGTCCTCTGAATCGCTAGCCAGGTCATCAGAGATATAGCAATTAACAGTGTCCCAGCCATGAGTATCTGCTATTTTAAGAATCTTCTGCCTTTTTTCGATAAGGTCAATACCTTCAGAGAGTATATCTTTTGCTTTCTGAAGTTTTCCGTTGTCGATAGACTTTGCAGCTTCTTCGATCTTGTCACGGACGTCTGCCTTGTGTTTAAACTGATGCTGACAGCCCTTTTTCTTGAAGGTTTTCAAATTTGTCTTTGCTCGCTTCATGGCGGCGTCAAGCTGCTGGCTGGATTCTTCTGCAAGTTCACGCTTCAGCTTTTCTAGTTTGGAATCCAGAACCGTAGCGATAATGTCTAAGTTCACTTATGTTGCATTGGCGTTGCTGCCCTCGCCTAGGTCGTTGGTTTCCATAAGTATTTCAACGTATAGGATGGTTCAAAAATATACATATATGTGAACTGTATGGTGTGGTGACCGCGACTTTCATTACATGTAGAAAGTAAAATTATTTTTTTTATAAACTTCAGACAATTATAAATATACAAATGTTTCAAAGCACTTAATTGTCTGGAACGGAGCATCTATTAACTAGCTGAAGACAATAATCATGCAAGTCTCATGCCCATGTTTAAAGCCAGTGCATAGTTTTGGTTATGCTAATGTGTTTTATTGATGGAGATTTATCAGATCTTACATTCTTGCACATTGTTATCCCAGAAACCATCATTTTGGAGCGAAATTGGCCAAAAAACAAACTTTATTGGGGGCATCCCAACATTTCTCTCTCTCTTTCAGTCAGGTGTCGCAGAATGCAATGCTGTGGTCCACACGATTCTCCGTCACATCTTTCTGTCATGTGCTGCCCTCACTGCCTCCGCCAGACTTAGCCCTGTTATGTTGGTGATGTCCTTGAGCCAGGATGTGTGGGGGGGGGGGTGTGGCCTCTCCTTCGTGTGCCATTTACATGTACTTTGCCTGTGATCACTTGCTTATCTAATCGTTGTGTCAAATAGCATGTCCAACATTTCTACCATAGGTTTATGTACATAACACCCTCTAGTGACTGTACATTGCTGACCAACAATTTGGCCTTTTTCACTGATTTTTGTTAAGTTTGATCATGGTAATTACCTGCATCTAGAGTGGAATTGCCGCAAATTAAAACAGCACTGATGAAAACATTTTCATTTATACCATAACTGTACTTTGGCTTTAATATCACATTTGTGACAATTAAAAACAAAGATATGGCTAGTTTTAAAAATGCAGTCTACATAGAAGTATAAGAACACATATACAACTTATGTAATTCCTTACAGTCAAATTTTGAAAGAAATTATTTATTGATTGATTGATTTTAGTTATTTTATTATTGCTTCGTCATCATTTCGGATGACAGGCGACTAAGAAAGCGAACTTAATCACTGTTTCTCAGGCATCCAGTCCCGGTAGTTTTGCTATGGATAAGCGATGACCACATACAACAAGATTTTCAGCCCTTCATCTTTTAGATGAAGTGCGTGGGTTCTTTTACGTGCTGAGGTGTTTCTGTCTCAACACATTCAATTCAATTTTTTTCTTCAGAAGTTCAACATTAACAAACTTTTCAACACCAGTTATAACACCTGATCTGAAACTTTTACACAGATTTTAAATTCTTACAATCTTTGTAATATTGTTAACAGGTACATACATTGATAATTACCTCTTGATATCATTTTGTCTTCAAATATTGCTAATCTTTAATCCAAATTTCAGTAAAATGTGTGCTTAAAGGTATTGGCTAACATTTACCACAGTTAAAAAATCTGAGCTGCATGATTCCCCATGCTACCGTTGTCTTTGATAAGGTCTAAAAATGACGCCCTGAAAAAATTGTATTTCAAAATGATTATTTAGTGCTTTAAAAAAGTGAAAATCGTAAGTTGATCGGATTCACCTTCCCATTTTCTCCCATAGACTTACTGTGTGTACACCTAGGCTATTTAAATTCGCCCCGAGTTTTAATTGTTTATTCATTCATATCTTGCCAGTGGCAGCATAAATTTCCAAACTTTTGTATTCTAGGGTGTTTATTTAGATAGATAGAAATGGGTTTTATTGAATCAAAAATGTAAAACATCGCAGCCAAATGGCTGAATTGTGTAAAACTTACAATGAAAAAACAATAAATAGTGACATACACGTATAATAGTTAACAAGTAAAATATGCCATTCAAAAATCATCTATAATGCAAATCAATATATATTCTAAGAACAGATTTTTGACATTGTTTCTAATAATGACTTAGACAAAGAATTGGATTAGGATTCTATGTTGGCTTAAAATTTATAACAATTTAACAATAAACCATTTCAATGCGACAAGGTAAGAATGACTTAGTTCTATAAAAAATATTGCACTCTACAATTTCAAATATCAAAAGTAAAATGAAACATAAAATATACTGTAGAATACTAAGATTCAATTGTACTATATAATTCAAAGTATAATACTGGCTAATAAATTATTTAACCCAGTAACTGAATAGTAAAATAATTTTAAGACATTTCTGTAAAAAAAAAAACGGGAAAATGTGTTAACCCTATATTAACTGGGGGGGGTCAATTTGACCCCCCCTCGACGAATTTCGCGACCATGCCGCCGTGCAAAATTTTTTCACCGCATCGATCGCCGACTTTTTACTTTCAAGTCTTGCGATCTTTTTGAGACTATTCGCGAAAACGGACGTACCGTTACGACGCGTAAGCCCGACTTTTTATACATGCATGTCAACCCAAAATTGCTCAAATAAACGTGATTTTGTGTACAAATCAATGACAATTGTGTTTTCAGCCATAAATCATAAGTATGATTATTTTTGACTTTTATCGTTGAACTGAATTAATTTATGCTGTTTATAATTGCAAAAGTGTCCCCAACAAATTTCATGAAAAAACAATAAAAACCAAAAGGTCGAAAAAACAAAGAAATACATAGAGAAATTCCAAAACATAAATACATAAGAAATATAATTCCAATTCGGCAAATGTTTTTGTAGATAATGTTAGAAATGTCAAATGAATATCTTCACCAAAAATTAGCATTCTACTACCTGTTTTTAGTAGTGGTTATAGCCGAAAGCAAAAATTTCTACACTATTTGCATAATTAATTACTTAAAAAATAGAAAATATGAATTTTTTGAAAATTTTACAACACAGTCGCTGTAGTTTACAATCCGTCTACGCGCATTGCAATTTCGCGGCGTCGCACCGCATCGCGGCCGAGATCTCAGGGGGGTCAAATTGACCCCCCTCCAGTAAAAACGCGGTCTGAAATGCCCAGTTAAAATAGGGTTAAATCAGTAGTACACCCCCCCATTTTTTTTTTTTATTTTGTCCGTTGAATCACTACTATGTCGCTCAGATGTAAAAGTTTGACAATTTTTTAAATTGAAGTTCCACAATGTTAGCCTATCACTTTAATATTATTTGCAGGTAGCAAGGTACTGGGTAGAAGTGTTGACTTGTGCAAAAACTGTAAGTGAAGGATGAATTGGACGTTAAGTTCCTTGTTTATACATGCAAAATCATCTGTAAAAATTTCTACCCAATCCGACTCCAATTATATGAGATCCGAATGAAATTATGAATATAGAAAATAAAAGAAAAGGAAGTGTTGCAGTAACACTCTCACACTATTATCATACATAGTTTGTTCCATTGATTTTTTTCTAAAGCTTGTACAATATATAGTCTTCTGTGACACCTTCTGGCATATTTTTACTATTTCACTTCATAACTCTTCACTTTTTCTTCCCTCCTACACTCTTGCTGTAATGAACATTCTGATGGTTAAAATTGTATGTTAAAAAGGCTTAAAGTAGAATGAAACCCAGACATCTTCAGAGAATACAGAACAATAAAAGAACTACAACAGTGAAATTTTGAGCAAATTTGGTTGAACTGTTTAAGAGTTATGAATGTTCAAAGTTTATTTAATTATTGGACTTGGCAACTCTACCACTTTTTGAGATGAAAGTGTGGAGAACTCCCCATTGGCTTTGTACACAAATTTTCACTTATTCTAATTTTTTATGAAATATCTGATTGCCTCTTGCTTGTTGTACAAGTATGTCCCAGCAAAAATGATTTGTACATGTTTTCTGGAAAAATTTGATTACTTTCACAACTAGCATTTCAGAAAAACATGAATTTGTGAAACAGCTGTAGTTGTACTCGACATCTTCTGATGGTCTATTCCTCTTTGCTGTAGCTGTTTGTACCTTCTGCTTGTGGATGGTTATTCACGTGCTTTTTCAGGCCAGCTTGTGTCGTGTATTTTTTGTTGCACTCCGGGCAAGACAATGGCTGTGGTTCTCCTGACGAGAAGTCTGGTGGCACTGCATATATGTCCAGCATCTCACCAGTCACGTCATGAACGTATCTGGTATCTGCTCCTTCAGATGGTTGCACATGTTTTGTTGGCTTGTCGTACATGCTGCTCATACCGAAATATGTGAGAGCCATAACAAGAATAAGTGCTTCCGTGTATTATTCTATCAGTTTTATAGATGCATTCACATCGTTCATTGGATCCTTGGGCACATTTCTGGAGTTCAGCAGAACCCTGGCTGCATACAGTGCTCCTACATATCTCTGCAACGATGCATCGTAGAGCCTCTTCCATATAACCTGTCGTAGGTTAACAGTGAAAAGGATGAAGTTGTGCTGTTTTCAGCATTTTTTCCAGCAGTAGCTCCCTGCCAAAGTACAATGTAACCTTTTCCCTTATTTTTCCCAATTTCAGCAAAAGTTTCATTGAAGACGACTAGTCTACTTAGAAGAAGGCCTCTTTTGTCGGGGGGGGGGGGAAGGTACCCTTATCCTCTCTCCCCCCTTGGCTACACCATTGACCACTGACTCTTACCCCTCAGGTTCAGGTTAAGATGGATACCATCTTCAAGCTGCTCAAAGCAGGTGGTTGTGCATCTGGTGGAGGGCTAACTGGGAAAATTCCTTCCAGGACCCTCCCAAATCCTTTACCTCTGTGGTTCAGGTTAAGGTGGATATCATCTTCAAGCTGCCAGAAGCAGGCTTCCTTAGTTGCTCCATCACTGTTTGCAAATGTTGTTGCCTGTAAAAAGAAAATTAATGACATCTTGCCCAAACATTTAATAACTCCTGAGTTGTTCGACTGCATTCTCCGAGGTAACTTCTCCCGTCACTGAATCGTCATTAATTTCAATCATGACCACATTCAATGAATCATTATTGTAACAACTAATGTCAGGTGAACTCATATGACCTTTTATCAAGGGCAGTGAGCAGTGGGCTCAGCTGAGCTAAACATAATTAAGATGAGGATATTTTACCCCCAAAACATGAGGATCAATGACAGAATGACAAGAGCTAAGACTAACAGAAATGTCATTAAGATAAATACTAACAGTTAAATGATATTAAGAGGAAAGTGCATAGGTACATGGGCAGGGACCCAAGTTTGACTCAAACTGGAAGCTGTACAGAAGGGGAAGGAAAAGAAGAAAAAGGTGTTGAAGGAGGAGAAGTAGCAAGTAAGTTTGGAGATGCTAAATTCTTTCTCAGTGAGTAGTGTCATTCTTCTAAACATTGATTGATGAGATGTCATTTCAAATCCCTCAAAAGGGTTTAGCCACATGAGTTTCATCATGAATGTTTTGTTTTCTTCAGCATTCTTCCTTAGTTGCTCAACTCCAAAACTATTGGCAAATGTCTGAAAAAGAAGAGATGACATTGTATACAACAATATTGTAAACAAGAGGTGACATTATATACCTCCCTGAGTTGTTTGACAGCCATCTCAGTGGTAACTTCTCCCACCAATGAATTCTTGTTGATTTCAACAACAGCTGCATTCCATGAATCATAGTTGTAACAATTACTAGTTAGTACTGTCATTGTTCTGAACATTGATCAATGAGATGCCATTTCAAATCCCTCAAAAGTGTTTGATCGCTTGACTTTCATCGTGAAAGTGTCATCTTCTTCAATGTTTTTCCTTAGTATTGTCATTGTTCTGAACATTGAACTGTGAGATACTGTTGCAAATTCCCTAACAGGGTTTGACCGTTTGACTTTAACCAAGAATGTTTCATCTACAACTTTCTTCCTTACGATCCTCATTGTTCTAAACATTGATCTACAAGATGCCCTTTCAAATCCCTCAAATGGGTTTGATTGATTGACTTTCATCTTGAATGTTTCATCATCTTCAACATTTTTCCTTAGTGTTGTCATTGTTCTGAACATTGATCAATGAGATGCCTTTTCAAATTCCTCACAGTGGTTTGACCACTGGACTTTTACCATGAATGTTTCATCTACAACTTTCTTCCGTGCTATTGTCATTGTTCTGAACATAGATCTACAAGATGCCATTTCAAATCTCTCAAAAGGGTATGATCGTATGACTGTCATCGTGAATGTTTATTCTTCTTCAGAATTCTTCCTCAGTTGCTCCAAAACTGTTGGCAAATGTTTTTGCCTGAAAAAAAAGAGATAACATTTTGTTTGAAAAGATTTTACTTTCTGCACTGCATTTCAATCAGTTCTCAAATAAAAATAACAAATAACAAATCAATCTTCAAAATATAAACACATCAAATTTACACAACGATATTCTGATGATAAGTGAAATAATACAATGTTAGTAAATTGCATGTACAAGATATTCATAAATAGAATTTATGTGATGTGAGTTACAATTGTTATTTGAGATAATACTACTTAAATTGCAGTATTAAAGAATCGTACAAAATAAATGTATGATATATGACCTGAAATAAACTCAGTGTACATTACATACTAAGATTTAATTTTTCTGATGCAGGAGACCGCCATTATAAGCTTAGCTTGAATAAGACGGACAGCCATGAATAAGACATATATTGCATACCTCCCTGAATTGTTTGTAACTTCTCCCACCACTGAATCTGCGTTGATTTCAACGACAGCCGTGGAATAATTGCTCATTAGCCCTCCATCACCATAAAACAAAAGGGAAACTGGCTACATTCGATTCTTTTCAATATATCATGAACAATGGAATGTAATCAATCAAACAAGGAATATGATGCTTCTAATTACAAAAGTTTAAAAATCATCTGTCCATAACATAACAAAACATTTGTAGAATATTTCTTATTTCTGTAATGGAATGGCTCCAGTTCAGATGGTTCTTAACCACTGATAGTATATCATCCTGGTAAATATTTCTATTTGTACATTTCTTAAAGGTGCTTGATTTGGGTTTGCTCTGAACCGGCAACAATTATTTTCCCTTTGTCCAGTATCCACACGTCTACCGACGGTGCATTTGGTGGCACTTGTGGCCTCAATGATTGTGGAAATGTCGACAAAGATGTTTGCTGTCTGTGTAAGGTGTTTTGTGTAGGCTGACCTACGACACATTCAGAAACAAACAAGAGACACGGTGGGTTTAGTGCTCACCTAGTCACCTCCCAGGATCAGCAGGTGGAGCAGGGGGACGCGCCCAGCTTCGCATAGGGATGGCACTTAGGACACACCCTGTGTTTATCCCAGGTGGAGAAGAACTTATTGCATTGCGAGCAACAGTCCCGGGGATCCATGGTCAACATATCCGCGCTACAGAGAAGACTTTTTGGAATCTTCTCATTGATGTCCCAGTCCCCAAAACTATTCCCCTATCCTGGGGCAGCTATAATGCACTATTTTTTAAAGTTTTGCCCATCAAGACAATCATGTACAATACAACCTGTCATATTTTTCAGATTATTTGACAACAAGATAAGCAGTATGAGATCCCCTGAATTACAGACAGAGCTTTATATCGTGACTTGGAAACAACGTGGCGCCTGTGGTCACATGACCCAAAATTGTTGTTCCCATGTGACTGTGTTGTTACTCTCTTTAGATGTGTGTACTCTAATTTTTGTTCGGAAAGGTGAAACATGGAGATCCCCACTTTGATGGAACTGCCTGGTTGTACCAAACGTGATTTAGAACATATGAATTAAAGTCATGCACACATACTATGAAAAATGTGTATCATTTTAGTGATAGGTACAAAGATTGCAATGCTGTAAAACTCTGTAGCAGACTAGCAGTCAAGCAATGTGTATCGTTGATAAGATTAAATATCTTATTTCACTTATAAATGATGAACTTTTTGCAGCACACTTTGTGTTTTAGAATTTAAATGTCTAGGTTTGGTCAAATGAATTTCTTTCAACAAAGGATACTAAGTTAAAAGTAAGTTGATTTCATATAATTATACTTGAATTGACATATTGATGCACAATCACTTGCTATTTTTAAGTATAATACACATAAAAATTCAACTCCAATTTTAAAAACGTTATATGAAAGGGTTTTTTTCCGCTAGGAATAGGAATGGTAAAAATGATTCCTGAAGAACTTTCTGCTAGAAGGTCATGACTGCATAGAATAGTCAAAATTCCAAGCATCTCACACTTTCTTGCAGTCAATGCGATACGGGTATCCAGGGGATGTTTTGGGGTGTTCAAACACCCCCCTTTTGAAAAAGGAGGGTGTTAACACCCGCTAAACACCCCTTTTTTACCTAAAAATATCATTTTTTTTTCAAAAGGGGAGTGTTTCAAATCTCCGGAACAAACAGAATAAATGGTGATTTTTATACGCCCGGCTATGGGACGTATTATGGTATCACGCTTGGTGTCCGTCTGTCTGTCTGTCTGTCTGTCTGTCCGTTAACTTTTCCTTGTAAACGCGATAACTTCAGTTTAACTTAACCAAGGCTTATATAATTTGGTGTGTATGATATTAGCATGGATCCCAGGAAGCCTATTGATTTTGAGGTCAAAGGTCAAGGTCACAGTGACATGTTTTCATTTTCCGCGTTACAGGCGGGCGTATTATGTGCTCGCCCCAGCGACACTCTTGTTCAGTAGCTGGCGGGAAAATTTGGCCATGAAAATTTTTTTTGCACTGAATAATTTTTTTACCACTACTCCTCCTTGAATTAGTTCTAAGATGGGGGGGGGGGTTGCCAGTCAATTATGGACACATGCCCACCCAAAACCAGCCCCCTCCCCCTCCCATTTGTGCCTATACTGAATTGTTCTTACCTTTTATCTATACCAATTTCAGTATCATCCTTCTTGGATTTGTGTTGCTAAAGATGTCAAAACCACCTCTTCCATGTTTATCACTTTCTGGTAACGAATGTGAAGGAGAGCAAGACATTCTAGCCCACAGGTCAATTAGACACCACATACCCGACATGTGGAATTCAATCCCTGTCCAGCTGAAATCATGTTTATCCCTTTACTCCTTTAAATCACATATGGGCAATTTCAGCGTTACGGACATTACATTCAGACACTGTTTTGCAACTTTGGGGGCTTATTTCTAGAAATCATCATCATTCTGAACCTTTTTGTGGTAATCTCACACAGGTCACCCTGAAGTGTTAACAGTTTAAATTTGAATTAGTTTCTGTTTATCGTTTGGAAGTTATCCCACATAATGCTTGCCGTTACGGACATTACATTTTTTGGACAAGACTTTTCACCTACCAACACATTTGACAAAAATTTTGTGAGCTTAAGCATGAAGTGAAGCCAATTTTCTTCTGAAATGGGTGCTGAAGACCTTTTTAAGTTGTGGGATGACAATTAGGTACAACAGATTCAGTATATCCCATACAGGACCAAAAATGTTGCGTTACGGACATTACATTTTTAACGTTACGGACATTACACCACGGACCACTTTTTTAAGTCCTCATATTTATACTGAAAACCATGTGATAGCTAACATAAAGCTAATATTAGTAATTTTTGGTCCTTAACTAAAAACTACAATAGATTAATTCTGAAGTGCTGTTGCATGTGGAATAATGAGACTCAAAGATTGTGTGTTTTTAAAAAATGATAAGAAAATTTTGCAAGAAAATGGGTTTCTTGAAGAAAAGTATGGTATGTCTAAATATACTTCAAATGTATTCAAATACCCCTCAAATTAAAGAGTTCTATGAGTTCTATAGTGTGAAACTAAATCTATCACTGCAGCACATATATTTTTTTAATTATTACAGATTTCATGATTTTGAGCCCGGGTAACATTTTTCGCGGAATTGCCCATATGAAGAAATATATCTTATCGCATTATACATAATAATTTTTGGTCATCTTCTCGCTTATGTATTTTGACAATCATTATAACATTCACTTGTTTACGATTTTGATTAAAGTTACTTCGCATCTGCCAAAGCACAAGTACATTCACCCACGCTCAACACTTTCCACCAATATCCCCTGAATGCCATGTCTTTTTATGAGCTCCCGTTCCCTTCGTAATAACAAACCTATGCTACTACATATGGCTTGGATTTTGGGGGGCTGCCGTCTCTTCAAGCATGTGTGTAAAACAGTAGCCTTCTGTATACCTGCCCGCACAATAATCATTTATCTTTTGTTATCTTCGTAATGAAATCATGTAATTTGTTATTTTATGCATAATTCCTCATTAACTTGTATTTTTTGGTGATCCGCGTAACCGCGGATCACCATAGATTTCGTCAGAATCTTTCTTCTTCTTTTTCTTTTTTTTTCATGTTTCTTTCTGGTCATTTCTTGTGTTCAAGATATCTCATTAACGCCATCATCAATCATCTTGTAACTTAACATAGTTATGTCACGTGTCAACACCTCAACACACAATTTTTGTCAGTGTTGTCACTTGCCCGTGACGTCATCTATGACGTCATTAGTAAAAAAGCTAGAGTTAACCTATATATGCAATATCTCGAGCCGCGGTCGAATAAACACAAACTTGGCAAGGGTCAAGTTCAGGTCATGGGTCATCTTTTGGTCCAAACCACGTGCGCGCGCGCGTCTTCACATGCGTGTAAGGGCGCGTCAAAAAATAAAAATGCTCCAAATGACTTCTTATTAATGGTACTACATGTTTCAGGTCATTTGGAGCATTTTAGTGCGCGCGCGTACGCGCGCGTTTTTTTCACGCGCACCCCATTCCCGACCAAAAAACGTATTTTTTCGATGGATTTAGATGTCTGACTGAATTCTACATCGTTTAGAACCCTTTTTCGACCACCA
>JZLH01S0552291.1:9533-20542 GCA_001188425.1 Eucidaris tribuloides
TAAATTAGCCTAATTAATGAAACCATGTTACTTTTAAAAAATAACAATACAATTTTGTAGAGTATGTGGCGGGCGACATGTGTGCCGATTTTCATTGTGATTGCATGGTCGACGGCCGAGGATAACAAACCTGATTTGTGGGTTTTGTAATATTTAAATAATCGTCATTAGAGATCTGTAAAAATCCACTGATGGGACTACGGAAAATCACGATAAATGGCCTTGCCCTACAGTCCATATGTATCATCCTCATTTGCCATACGTACCCCATAATTTCCATTGGCTAATCATTTCTTGGTTACAGGTGAGACAGCAGTTGAATGCTATCCCTGAAGAGATTGAAGGCTTGACAGCGAAGACATGTGATGTACCACTGACTGTGGGAGAAGATGGCTTGGCGGACATCAATATCAGTTGTCGTAAGTTTCTGAGATCTTGCAATAATAATGAAAGTTATGATTGCAGTGATATTAATAAAAAGAAGAAGAAGACTGATGATGATGATGAAAACAGTAATAATAATAATAATAATAATAATAGTAATAATAATAATAAAATAATAATAATGACAATAATAATTACTAATCTAATTGGAACCGCGGGGCGAATTCCTTTGTTCTCGGCCTATTGTTTTGATTCCCCTTAACGTACACTTTTTTTGCCTTAAAGATTGTGTCAGGGATGTGCAAGTCCATTACTTCCCTTCATTATCAATACCTAACGGTAGTTTAGTAGTTACAAATGGTGTGTTGAAAGTTGGAGATCCATACGTCATGAATTTGTTGTTTTATGAGAAAAACTAATAACGAAATGTTACCAGAATGTTGTTCTTTCCGTGAGTTTAAATTTGCTCAAATTGCGAATCACGGTTATGTGTACCGTCGCAAGACCAGCGGAGTGCACTGATTGGTTAAACAGTTAACCTCCGCGCGACCTTCAGCTAACGGCTGATCGGACAATTTTGGAATGGCCCGTGCACTTCGAAGTCACAGATTTTTTTTTAAAAGACTTCAAAGTTATTTGAAAAAGGATGAAGTTTAACCGTCCAGATCTTCCCCAAAACTCAATATTTTACCCCCTGTCTCTATGAGTGAGAGGTGTTTATTTATATTAATCTTAACATTGGATATGATTTCAGCTGATTTCATTCATTTAGATGTTTTTTTGATGTGCAAATCAATGACACAATCTGTAATGCTCTTCTCCCTTTTGTGACGGAATAAACCCTATTGTGTGGATTCCCCCTATGGTGGCTTATAACCCTACCTCTGCCCTCCCCCTTGACGTTTTGCGCGATATGTCCGCAATGCAAAAAGCTTGCGCCGCGATGTTTCACAACTTTTTTCCTTCGAGTCTCCCGCATCTTTTAAGACCAAATTTGCGAAGCTCAGGCATGTTGCTCGAAGATATGCATAATTTTGTACATGCATGTCGCACTACAAATTACCCAGAAACGTGATATTGTGTACAATTTAATTAAATACAAATTGTGTTTTCAGCCAAAAATCATAAATATATGAATATTTTTGGTTTTACTGATTGAAATTATTTCATTTTATGCTGTTTATGATGGCATAAGTGTCACCGACAAATTTCATTGAAAAAACAATTAAAAAAATGTTAAAAAAACAAAGAAATACATGAGAAATTACAAAAACACCAAATTACAGATTCTAATATGGCTTTTTTTTAGGTACATTTGGTAAGAACACCACAAAGGGTCACTACACAAAAAGTAAAAGTATGATTTCACAGATAAATTATGCATACATTAGCATAATTAACTAAAAAATAATTTTAAAGAAAAAAATAACTATACAATTGTGTAGAATTGGTCACTGGCGACATGCGTGCTTAGATAGATTGCCTAGATAGGGTTAATGTTGTAATGGTAATAATAATAATGATAATGATAATGATAATAATAATATATAGGGATAATAATAGTGATAATAATAGTAATAATACAGATAACGATAATGATAATAATGATAGTGATAACAATGATGATGATAATAGTAATAATAATGCTGATAATAATAATGATTAACACTACTACTACTACTACTACTACTAATGATGATGATAAACACAATACAAAAAAGTAAGTTTCCCCTTTTTCAAAATACCAAAACTTTGTAACAAATAAATTTGAGTAGAAGAATTTAGCAGAGGTTAACTCATTACACTCATTACAGCTGTGTGAAATGCCATTGATCTGTCGGGTCATGCATGAGTGAGCATGTATTGAAGGTAAAATTTGCTGTAGTTAACCTCTTCCCTCCATGATTTTGTAATTA
Organism: Eucidaris tribuloides; assembly: GCA_001188425.1. Classification (NCBI taxonomy): domain Eukaryota; kingdom Metazoa; phylum Echinodermata; class Echinoidea; order Cidaroida; family Cidaridae; genus Eucidaris; species Eucidaris tribuloides. The sequence continues at coordinate 11,834 of JZLH01S0552291.1, forward strand.
GTGTAGAGTTAATACATGGGAAATCCAATGCCTGTAGCCAATGGGTTAAGAGTGATAGGCAAACATTGTGGAGCTTCAATATAAAAAAAAATTGTCAAACTTTGATATCTGAGCTACAAAGTAGTGTTCAAATGAACAAATAATCACCCTAGAATACAAAAGTTTGGAAAGTTATGCTGCCAATGGCAAGGTATGCATGAATAAACAATTTCTACTCCGGTAGATGATAAAATAGCCTAGATCTGCACACAGTAAGTCTATGGGAGGAAATGGGTAGGTGAATCCAGTCGATTTGAATGCTTGTAGATTTTCACTTTTTTGAAGCACTACATCATCATTTTGAAATACAAGTTTTTCAGGGCTTCATTTCTAGACCTTATGCAAGACACTTGGAGGCAATAGAGGATTATGTAGCTCACATTTTTTAACCCTATTTTAACTGGGCTATTTCAGACCAGGTTTTTACTGGGGGGGGTCAATTTGACCCCCCCTTCAGATCTCGGCCGCCGATCGCGCGATCGCCGCGAAAATTTGCCATGCGCATGAGCCGGATGTAAACTGCATGACTATATAGTAAATTTTCAAAAAATTAATTTTTTTTTCTATTTTTTAAGTAATTAATTATGCAAATAAGTGTATGAAATTATGTTTTCGCCTATAACTCACTTACCATGGCTAGTAGAATACTAATTTTTGGTGAAAATATTCATTCTGACATTTCTCCACATTATCTACAAAAAAATTTGTCCGAAATGGAATTAAATTTCCTTATGTATTTTATTGTTTTTGTGAATTTCTTATGTATTTCCTTGTTTTTTTGTCCCTGTTGTTCTAATTGTTTTTTCGATGAAATTTGTTGGGGACACTTTTGCAATCATAAACAGCATCAAATTAATTCATTTCAACCAGTACAAGCAAAAATAATCATACATTTATGATTTTTGGCTGAAAACACAATTTCCATTGATTTTGTACACGAAATCACGTTTTTGAGCGATTTTTGGGTTGACATGCATGTATAAAAAGTCGCGCAGCATCGTAACAGTACGTCCGATTTTCGCAAAAACGGTCTCAAAAGATGCGCAAGACTTGAAAGTAAAAAGTCAGCAAGCGACGCGATCAAAAATTTTGCGCGGCGGCATGGTCGCGAAAATCGTCGAGGGGGGGAGTCAAATTGACCCCCCCCCCCCCACGTTAATATAGGGTTAAACTGTGGTAAATGTTAGCCAGTGGCTTTAACACATTTTTAAAACAAAGCTTTTGAACTGATCCTTTGTTTCAGGGCATGGAGGAGGAGATGCCCGGCCCTCTGCATTCCTCATTTATGACGACACTTTCAAGGAGCCAGAGATGACACAAGAAGAACTTCAAGAAGAGGTCAAGAACAAACAAGAGGTGTGGTCATTGTTTTGCTCTTTAATCTTAAAAATGTTCACATTTTGCCTCATCAATATCCTTTTTTTTTCTTTCCCATTCCTTAGTACTTCCATCCAGTGTTCCTACTCAATGTAACTTTTTCCCACTCAACTTTCCTTCTTATATTGTCTTGTTTGCTTAACTTTTTAACGTGCTGAAGGCTCAAATATCAGGCAACAAATACACGGGGACGAATTGCAAGAAGAGCCCCGGTAAATTGCCATAGGGGTTCTATACAAAAGAGTATCTGAAACATGAAAAGTAGCCCCCGAAAAGAAAATTTTATTTTTTCCCTGACAATATGCACCACACAATAATACAATGTCCATAGAGCTGTAATTTCCCTGGAATGTTAAGAGTTCTAAATCCTTTCTTTCCCTCTCTAACATGAATTATATTCATTTTCTGCCTTCTGCAACAATTTGTCTGTATTTTGTATATACAGCTAACTCATTTTTATTCCCTTTTCTCTCCTCAGTTGTATTCATCTTATCACTTCTTCATTTTGTGATTTTCTTCAGTAGTTCTCTGTTCCATCCTTTCCATTTTTTCCATTCTTCCTTAATCTCCTCTCATTATTTTCTCCATCACTCTTCTCATTTTGTCTCTTTCCATGTTCTTCTGCCAACTGGCCTGTGATATACATGTAAATCCTCTTCGTTATTCTTCTTTTTTAATCTTCAGCTTGATGATCTCTCTGTCTGTTTGTTAACCTGTTTCCTATGGGATCTTGATATACTGTCTACATAGTAAGTGATATGTCTTCTCTCCCTCTTTAACCCTTGGTATCCTTCGTTCCTCAATCTGCACAGATCAATAAATGCACAATAAGTAGGGTACTACTAATCCTCCTTAATCATCTTACTCGATACAATACTGTTCTCAAAGCAAGTCATTGACACCTTCTATTATGTGAAAGAAATAGGCCTATTGTGCCAAAACTGCAAATTGAATAAGACTGAATTGAAAGTGAAGTTCTACTGTGGCAAATTAAAAATTACCAGTATCCTACATAGATTTGTAATCCTTATAGTTTGTTCTACTTGGAGAATTGGTACAAAACTATATACTGTTTGCATTATACATGTAATTAATGTCATGTAATACAGTTGTATTGTAGTAATATTTGTAAGGAGCAGTCCAAACAGTTATCTCTGTTTCAAGTTGCCAACCCCAGACCATTTTACTTGATATCAATATTTTAATGAACACTCGAGGTACAGCAGCTAATCAAATATTGCCAAGTTTGGTAAGGCCCAGTTGTTCGAGATGTACATTGGTTACTAGGTGTGGTCATATCTTAGCAACCATATGACCAGGGGGTAGATTATTTCAGAAATTTCCATCAGACACATGGAGGAACATTTAGTGCGAGTTAAATAACAAAATTGAATGGGGTTGTGTGACAACTTGTCTGAAAATTGGTAGATTTGACGAGGATTGACCCATTTATCTATTTATCTATCCATTGATCTATCCATCCATCTATCTATCTACATGTATCTATGATCTCTGGTTATAAAGAACACAGATAACAAAATCTCATTTTAATACAGAAATTTTTCTAGTGCCAATGTTGAAAGTTTCTTTTTATTTTTTTTTTCAAATCATGATTTAATAACAAAGTAAAAATTACCTGGTCTAAAAGGGTTTGTTATTTCAAGAGTCTACTGTACACAAATGTATGTATGTATGCCTGCATTTGTGCATATATGTATGCATGTATTTCTGCATGTATGTGTGTGTGTGTATGTATGGATGTATGTATGTGTGTATGTATGTATGTATGTATTAACTATATGCATCTATCAGGGCAGGAAATAAAATTTTATTTTCTGGGGCTATTTTCAAGCCTGAATTAGTGATGCCAGTATGTTATACACTGAATCCTATGAGGATAATTGAGGGCTATTTAGTGATTTTAGGGGGCTATTTTGTAAATTTTGGGGGCTAAATCGCCCGTCGCCCCAGTGTATTTCTTATGGTGGTATCTATTATTATCAATGTATCAATATACCTATCTATCTACCTATCTATCTATCTAAGTATATATTTATCTATCTATCTATCTGTCTATTTTCTGTTTATGTATTTGTCTATTTTCTATCCATCTATCTATTTATCTATCTATCTGTCTATTTTTCTGTCTATCTATCTATCTATCTATCTATCTGTCTATTTACCTAGTTATCTACATGTACATGTACGTATATGTGTTTTCTATCTATCCATATACATGTACTTGGTGGTTGGTTGATCTCTCTCAATCTGTATACCTGTCTGTTTATCTTTTGTTGTTAAATCAACCACAATTTAATTGGTCCTTTCTTCATGTGACAGCTTGCTGACAAACTGCTTCCCCTCAATCGTACGTTTGCCATGAAAGAGATGAAGATAGCGGGATGGTCTGCCAACCTGTTAGAGAATGCATCAGGTGAGGTGAGTATTGGTTCGTGCAAACTGGTCATTACTAAGCCTGTAATATTGCATTTAATCAGATAAAGGTTAAACATTATTAAAAAAAAAACAAAACAAACAAAAAACCTTGGGGCAATTCCATAAAATATGTAGTTCCGACCCCCTATATGTGGGATCTTCCGGAAATGATTTCTTTGATTTCATGTTCTTGTTCTTCTTCTTCCTCCAATCCAGTACATCCCTCTCGTGAGAGTATTGTCGTACTTCATGTAGGTGCTGAAGGGTGCAATTTCAGTAACACGCAAGTGATAAGTGCAGTAGACTAAAGACTAATAACTATAACTACATTGCAAGTAAAAAAAAGTATGATCATCTCATGTTAACAGAGGGTAAGTGGAGCTGACACCACTTCTGCTGAGAGGGCATTCCATATGGGCACCACACTGGGTAGGGTTATAATGCTCTTAAATCATCATGGCTTGAGCAGTTTGTGGAAGTGAAGCATTAAAGAATGGAGAAAAATGGGGGTCGGAAGTACAAAAGTTTATTATTTTATGGAATTGCCCCTTGGTTAATAGTTTAGACGCCCGATATGATTAAGAGAAAGAGATGACCATTACACTTGCAGTAAGCCACAGTGTATTACATGTACTTGTGTCTAACCTTTATTTCTGCTGTCAAGGTAAAAAAAAAAATCAGAAATTTCACCCTTGTATAGCTCTTTCAAGTATTTTTAAATTTAGTGAATTTTCATTGGGAATTTGATTAGCAATTATTTTTTCAAAGAACTATTTACATTATATACAGTTTAGTGTACTGCAGCAAAACTGCTACATGCAGCTGCAAATTCTTGGGGCAATCTTGTCAGAATGTACTGCAAATTGCTGTGCAATAAAGGGAAAGTTATTTTTTTACAAATTATGAGAACAAATATTTATCCGTAATGCAATCCTATGGACTAGCCATCAATAATGATACATGACTTTAACTTCACTTTAATTATTTATCCTTTTGTTTTCTGTGTTTGTACTATGTAAAGAATGGAGACCTTTCTCATTGGAACTATGGTGGAGATTTCAAGGTTGTGGATGGTGGAGATGGGACCGAGAAGAGTAAGTGTACCACTCTTCCTGCATGTTTTCTCCACTAGTATACAAATAATGAATGTTTATAAGTTCAATGGTACGAATATTTTCATGAGTTGACAGATTAAACGTTCTAAAACGAGGTGAAGCCGAGTTGAATGGAATGCTTAATCTTTCAAAGAATGAAAATACTTGTACTATTGAACGAATGATGTAATATTCATTATTTGTTTTATACAACAATTAATGTAGATCTTTGTCGTTTGATTGGAGGATTGTAAAGTATGAAAAACATAGCCATACAATACATTCTGATTCTCTTTCTGGCTTATTCACAAGTTCAGCATGTTCAGTGTAAGTGTGTATAGTCAATGTCTCGGCAGTTTCCTCATTTTAGTCAAAATTTTGCCAAACATGGAAATCCCTATTAAAGCAGTGAGTTATGTTCCCGGTTATGTTTAAAGTTTAAACTTGAAACTCATTTCTGTAGGCCTACGTACATCATCGTACATTTCAGTCAGTGTGCGTGGTACGTACTACGTACGTGTGTAGTGCACACTGCGCGCACTGCACAGTTATTGCAACACACAGTATGCTATACGAACCATGAAATTGGACAAAAATAAAACCAACATGCACGCAAAATATAACTAACATGCATGCAAAAATATAACCAAATTGCACGCTGCGCTGAATGGGGCATTTATTCAATATCCTGTGACCAACAATCCTCCAATCAAATGACAAGGATCTACTTGAATGTTGTATAATACTTTATGTAGCATTGCAATTTTAGTACTATGTAGTTATATTAAAGGTTAGTGACGTGATTGGGAATTTACACTTGAAAATGCCTCAAGAACCAAATGAGTTGAAATATACACCAACTATACACTATCAGGAGTGGATCTCCCACCTGGGAGGATTTGTCTATAATTTGTTTACTTAAGGAGAATCAAGCATAAACATAGGAGTATCTTATTTTTTGCCGGGTAGGATAAAAATAAGCCCCATAGAGAGCCACACAGCAGGTTTCCGCGCTATGAGTGATGTTGACATTGTTTATTTTAGAATGAGTCAACGTTTGACTACAAGATTTTCACAGGAGAATCCTTACATAGTTTACTTGGTTTCGGCCCAAGTTGAGGACTACCCCCAATCATGTGATTTACCTTTAATGCTAGTGTTGGGTGTGCTATAGCAGTTTTGCCTCAAAATGCAATTTTCTGTGACTATCTGGCAGATAGGCCTGGAATAAGTAGTTTCACATTTTGTTGTAAAAATTCTTTGAGATCGACGATACTGTATGAAAGCGAAATGTGGTGTTTGAGTGAAAACGAGATGGGGATTCTGAGAAGGACTGAGAGGGCAATGGTGAGAGCGATGTGTGGTATGAAGCTGACGGACATGAAGAAAACTGAGGATTTGAGGCAGATGTGGAGGCAGAAACAGTGGATCAGATGGCGAAGGCGAATGGAGTATGCTGGTATGGACATGTGTTGAGGACAGATGTTTGATCATGTTTTGAGAAGGGCACTTGAGTTTGAGGTGGTTGGTCAGAGGGGTAGGGGGCGACCGAAGAAGATATGGGAGACATGGAAGAAGGAAGTGGTGGAGGAGAGTAGGAGGGTTGGATTAAGGGAGGAGGATGCACCGAATAGAATGAAGTGAAGGGAGGGGGTAAGGGCAGTTTCTGTGAGTACGATGTGAATCTGGCCACCCCCATAGTCTGGAACTAAACCGGATTTAAAACCTTAATTACATTTGTTTGTTTGTATGTAAATATTGGGTAGTTTTCCATGCCTCATACATGAAAACTCATTTTGGGTAGGTGTCATGGCTTAGTTGATTGGAATTTTGGCTTCCTGATTTAGAGGTCTGTGGTTCGAGTTCACGTCATGGCGATTGTGTCCTTATCCTGTCCCTTAGTACCAGAAGCCCCGTGTGAGACAGAAACACCTCAGCATGTTAGATAACCCATGCTCTTCATTGAAAAGAGAGGAGAGAAAACCCAGTGTTGTGGTCACATATTGATGTAGATATCTAGGTAATTTCAGATGGATGCCCATGGGTAAAAGTGATTCAGTTTTCTTGTCCGTGTCATCTGTAATAGGGGCAAAATCAATAATAATTATAATTTTGTGCTATCTGATCATGACACGCTTCATGCCATATAAGTTGACATAAAGATTTACCTTACTTGTTGCAACAATCGTCCATTTTCTTCCCAGAATTTGTGACATCCTACATGACTTGTACCAAGTCCCAGGATGTAGACCTCACTGTACATTTCTCAGAGAAACATCTGGATAGTGCTCCTGAGATACAGGTAAATCATCACAAAACATACAATTGTTTTTTCATTTCACTCTGAATGTTAACATCCTTAAAGTGCTAATCATTATCATGCATTGCCATAGGCAGCTATGCACCTCCATCGACAGCGATCTTGAAACTTTGAATTAATCTCTGCATAAATAAAGTCCAGTCCATTTCTTGATACTATCAAAATCAGGTTATAAACATGTTTGTTTAATAATAATGTTGATTGATTTTTTGTTTATTGCAAGAGTTTGTTTTTAGGTGGATATGGTGCAAAAGTAGTAGTAGTAGTAGTAGTAGTAGTACTAGTAGTAGTAGTAGTAGAAGTAGTAGTAGTACTAGTAGTAGTAGTAGTAGTACTAGTAGTAGTAGTACTAGTAGTAGTACTAGTAGTAGTAGTAGTACTAGTAGTAGTAGTAGTAGTAGTAGTAGTAGTAGTAGTACTAGTAGTAGTTGTACTAGTAGTAGTAGTAGTAAACAAGTAGTACTGCTACTACAACTCTATATATGCAGATTAAGGCAAATTTTGTATTTCCCTTCTATTATACCATTTCCCTTTAACATCAGCTTTCTAATGACAAAATTTATCTTGTATTGTTGTGTTTCACCCTAATGGCTCGTGTATTATTATTATTTTTATTACTATTATTATTATTATTATTATTATTATTATTATTCAATGTAGTATTAAAGTCAAACCTTTAATAACCGGTTAGAAAAAATATCTAAAATTTAAAAAAATAATGATTTAAACCTGATTGATTATTTTACTTATAGGTCTCAGAATCATTTCATGAGGGCTGCAATAAGGGTGGTTTCTACTCCTTGACAGCCTCATTGGTAGATAGTGATGGTAACGTCATAGAGAGGAAGAGTACTGGCAAGAAAGGGAGCATCAAGGAATCAGGCTGGATACGGGAGAGCTTCACCTTCAAGGATTACCGGCCTGGTCTCAGGATTGTGTCCATAACAAGTTCTGGTGAGTAGTGGTCAGATTACTTAACATTCAGTCCCGGAAATGGGGAAGGGGGCGGGGGACTCGTGTATGTAAGCTATACAGGGATGTGCCACCCGAATGACTTACTTTTTCACAGAGAATCCTTAGATGACGGTTCCTTTTCTGAGATTTGGCTTGCTGTTTGGCAGGGGATATAATTTTTTGGTAAGGCAACAATATTTCTTGGCATCATTGGGCCCCTAACCCCCCCCCACCATTGCTTGTCGGATGCTGTTTGGCTTGCATTTTGGCAGGGAATTTTTTATATTTTAGAAATGGGTTAGGGCTTTGCGCCTTGGGCCTCACACCCAAGTCCAAAAAAATAATCTTCTTCTCCTCGTCCTCGCACTCCTTCTTCTCCTTCTCCTTCTCCTTCTCCTTCTTCTCCTTCTCGTTCTCATTCTTCTCCTTCTCCTTCTTCTCCTTCTCCTCCTTTTCCTTCTTCTTCTTCTCCTTCTCCTTCTCCTCCTT
>JZLH01S0552380.1:14158-34543 GCA_001188425.1 Eucidaris tribuloides
AAGCTAGTGCTGCACACGCCAAGTCAGGAAGAAACAACATTTTGGCAAAAATATATTTCTCTCAATGGAAATTTTACATTTCATTCAAAGGTCTTTTCTACTGGATTGTTTCTTTATTGGTTTACCATGTGACAATATGGCAGACAACTCATTTCCAGGAAGTAAAATACCAGTGTTTCCCCAAGTAAGGCAAATCGGAAAGAGCAATTCCGGAGACGTAGTTTCTTCTTCCTGCTAACCTTTTTTTCCTGAAATTATTTGTTAAGTGATATTAAATATATTGTAAGTACAGTGTATACATAGGACTGCTACTATACAGTTTACAGAAGTAGCATATGAACTCAGGGACAGTGGTTTGTCAGATATGAACCACAGCACTGCACACCTACACTGATTTAGGACATTCACCTAAAATGACAGTTCATTTATGGCTTTTGTGGTGATATATCACGTACGAAACCCTGAAAACTAGAATTTGTATTGTACATGTACATACCTACCCCATATGACATTTGAAGTGAATCCTGTTTAACTCTTAACATGCCAGAATTTACAGCTCTATGGACATTGTGTGTATTGTGTGGTGCATATTTGCACCTTCGGCATTCTAAAAGTTAACCCGTTGGAGACCAAGTACAAGTTAACTCGTGTTGGGGTCTATGGAAAATGTGTGTTATAGTGAAATCAAATCGTCTCCAACGGGTTAAAAGGATTCCTCTCTAAACACACTGGTCTATTACTCTACTTACACTTGTTTACAATGGACACTTCAGCAATTTAGTTCCTAGAATCAATGTCATGTCTCTGCAGATTTAACTGTATGTTTGTTTTGTGACACTTTAAAGTTGACTTAACTCTTAAAGTCGCAAATATGCACCACACAATGTACATAATGTTCATAGAGCCCTTGGCACATTAAGAATTAATGTGACTTTATCCATGTCTTAAAGGCAGTGGATCTCATTTGCAAACATCCCCGCAGACCAGGAAAAGATAACCCATGCCCTTAGGCTATTGATGAAAGGCATGTGTGTGAAATTTGGGGGTCAGTTATTACCTAGAATTTGAAAAATGTGAAAGAAAAACAATAGCCGTTTAGTGTACGGTCTATAGTAGGATTTTTTTTCTCGCGAGAAAAAATTCAAATCAGAGTCTAACGGTCACTATAATTCCACTAAAACTGAGTTTCTAGCCTTTATATTTTGCTAGAGGTTCCCAGATGGCATTTTCTTCTAAATGCCATTGTATTTACACAGAGTTAATTTTCAGCCACGCAAAAGAGATCCACTGCCTTTAAGGGGGAAAGCAGCATACTTTCCTTACACCTTTACTTATCCGCCAAGAATATCAGGGTGGTAAATATTGTGTACTGTAAGTATCATCTCAAAAAGCATTTTATTTTTTGTGATTATTTTATTTCATCCCTTATCTTTTCTTCGAGCAGTTTTGAATGGAAATATATTCACACATTAACATTTAAACATAAAAACAAAAGTGATCCACAGCTAAATCAGATCATGTTGTTTTTGACCAAATATGTGTCACATAATAAATCAACATGACCATTGTTTTGATCTACACTGCAGTCAAAACAAAGTCATTACCTAAATTGGCACATCACGCTCAATTTACCATAAACCAAATGAATTAACACAAATTGGCAAAACACCAAATGCAACAACTGATAGTGCTTGGCTGTAGAAGTAGATTAAATCAGCTCTTGCATAGATTATCAATAAGCATACATACTCATACGAATGGCTTTTTCTGATCTCTCTCCATGATCATACAAAAATATGGTATTACTGTAGGCTTCGTCAGGGTCTGCATATTGAATCTAGTCATAATTTTGTTTCTAAGAAGTACTAGCAAATGTGTACTTGAAGTGAATGGTTACTTGGGCGCCATTTGTTTTCATTTTCCTACAATGATAAGATCTACAATCTCAAATGATAAATCTTCAGCTGCCCATAGTATTCAAAAGAGTGCACTTCTGTCCCTGCCCTAAAATCTATTTTGCAAAATTATAGGTCAAACTGATTTTTTCAAGTTTTTTCTTACTTTACATATGTTACTGAACTTCCTGTGCTAGGCCAGTTTCGGAATACTGCATTCAAAACAGTCTGAGAAGTGAGAACAGTTTCAGACCACCTTTGAAGGTGGTCCAACAAAACGTTTCGAAACCCTTTTGGTCCATTGGGGTCGGCTGTATTGGCTACACTGTGAATGAACCGTTCTGAAACTGTTCTCAAAACACTTTCGTCTGGCCGTGTGGACCTTATACTTCACATGACCACTCACTCACTGTCTGACAAGTGAAAGGAACCTACTGATTTAATGAGGTGTGAATTAGTCATGTACTATACGACCAACCTGACTGTATAACTGGGCTATTATGCACCATCCTCTTCCTCTTCCTTCATGCTTATGGAGGAAACAATCAGTTGAAAGGTTGAGAAGGAAATAGCTGCAATGTGCGTAATAATCGGCCCCACACTGTATTGTCTGTCACTGATTGAGGGTCACGTTATGGCTTCACAGACCCAGTCCTTCACTTTTGTGTTTGTTTGTCTCGAGAAGCTCTACTTTGTGTGAATTCCACTGATTGACTTTGCTTTAATATTCTATGCTGGGTTGTGAAGGCTTTTTCTCATGCCACAGCTGTTATTTCCAAAACAAACAAGTCACTTAAAGGAATAGTTAAGCTTTTCTAATTTTCTATTCCATTATTGTATTCAATGTGTATAATGACCTCGCAATATTTTCTGTAAGTTTCCATTCTAGTATCTTTCATATTCATTTTAGACCCTTGAAACTTTATTCTCAGTTTCCCCGTCACATTTTTAGCCCATAATGAGAGTACTATTTCATTATTTATCCTCCCCTTGATTCCTCACACACCTCTTTCCTTCCCTACCCCTCTCCTTTCCTCACCTTCCCTTCCCCACCTTTGCATTTAAATTCCCCTCCATTATCCTCCCTTTCCTTTCCCACCCTCCTCTTCCCCATCCCTACTCTCTCCCTCCCCTTCCCTTTCCTCCGTCTCCTTTCTTTGTTTTCTCCATCCCTTCCCTTTCCCACCCCTCTTCTTCTCTTGCCCACTTCTCTTTTCCATTCCCTACCTCTCCCCTACCTCTCCCCTTCCCCACACCTTTTCCCCTTCTTTTCCCCACTTTTCCCCTGCCCTTTCTATTTCCATCCTCTTCTTCCCTTGCCCATCTCTCTTTTTTCTTCCTTTCCCCACTCCCCTCCTCCCCTCACTTCCCTACCTCTCCTCTTTCATCCCCACCCCCTCTCCACTCCTAATACTACAACACAAGTTATGCTGTGTGATGAGTTGTTGAAACCTCAATCACTCTCCCTACTTCACGTACATTCCTATGACTGTGCCAACAGATGCAAACAGGAAAAGTTCAGATGCCAAAAATGATTCATGCCATACAAATAAACTCACAGGGAATACACACCAAAGTATTGTGTGTCATTTAAAAAGGTTTGAACTTTGCATGTTTAAAGGTACCATACATCAGGTTTTTTCCTTTGTAATGATGAGGAAAAAAATTAAAGGGACACTGTATTCCAAAATGCAAATTGTTGATGCTGTTTGGACTGTACGTCCCAATTCACGTATAATTCATGAAATTATGTATGATACATTTTGTAACATTTTCCCCAGTTTTTTTCTGAATCCTATTAAGCCCCACCTCTAAAGATATTCCCCAAATCATCTTTATTCATCATTATTCTGTTTGTGACATCATCATCCCGTAACATTTGAGATGAACAATCTACATTAAGTAACATGCCTTACTATTCATGGTTATTACTGCCGGCATTTAATCACATCAGCATCATGTCTTATGCAAAATGTTTCAATATGACAAATTTCTGACAGAGCACCCACTATTATGCTTCAGAAGTCTGTCGGAGTTATTGTGTGAAAATGTGACACTATTGTAGGCAGGCATACAGTGACACTTTAACTGACTAGTACTTTCAAATCTGATTATCTATCAGTTTGGTGTAAAAACAAGAGGAAGTAACTACCTACTGATAATAGTTTGTTTTGATAATGCTATTCTTGGCTACAATCCATAATGCTGAGCTTTTCATGCTACAATAAGATAACCAACCCCACCTCAACATATTAGGGGTGGGGAAAGACAGGGGCTACACTAGGGATGGGGGTGGGGAGGGTAAACACCTTCTCATTGTTCAGGTAGTTGTAATTTTGTTGCGATTTATAATGAAGTACTATTTTTTCAGTTTGTTTAATTGTTAGGTCTGAACACCAATGGGTAAGACCTTTTTTTTTCTCGTTGACTAGTTATCTGTGGTACAGGAAGAATTCTGTTGGGTAGTACATGTACACCACCACCCCCCCCCCCACCCCCCAGTTGAGAGGTTCTCGAAACGTCCCTGGTTAATGAAATAATGCATAGATCCCATAAGACAGACTCTTAGTTAAAATTACTGTCTGGTTCTGTATTCAGGAATAGTACTAATTACTGGGCAGTGCCAGGCCATGAACTATTGTTTCACTGAATTAACTGTTTCATTGTCTGTAGGTATGAGTGTCTGTCAATTGTCTTTGTGGTTTTAGTGGATGAACTGGGTAGGTCACTATTTATGAGGCTAGAGTTCAAAGACAGGTCTGTTACTAGTGATGAAATAAGCTAATTGGGCAAAAGATCTCTGGAAAGAAGCAGGAAAGATTTATTTTGTGAACCAAGGATGAAAACAATTCTATGGAAAGATCCAACACATATAGCACATTAGAATTCACAAAGTCAATGTTGAAATTATTAATTGTTAGCAAAACTTGTACTTCAAGACTATGTGAAAGTTAAATAGTAAAAAGTAATAATAACAACAACAACAACAACAACAATAATAATAATAATAATAATAATAATATTAAGATAAGGCCTAAAAAAGTTATGTTGTCCTCAAGCAACCGAACGTAAATTGCGGGGAAAAAAAAGGTTACAAATTTTTAATTTTTTTGCAGAACAAAAATACACAAAACTTACCGTTTTGGGGAGAAAATGTCAGACTTCTGCGACGAATTTTCAAAAATTCATATTCAGTGGCTTAAAACAACTCTTTTATGTGCGTTTTGCTCATTCAAAAGACCCGTAAAAAATACTGGGAAACTCAACTCTCACAGTTTCGTCCTACATATACTTGTTTATGTCGTAAAAAATAAATGAATAAATAAAAATAAATACAAAATTGACCGACCGACGCAATTTCAAAATTTCCCACTTGAGGGCAACATACATGTACATGCTTAACAATTCTTTTAGGACTAATAATGATAATAATTTAAATAATTATTTAATTATTTTAAATCACTATTATCACTACAAGGTGTAATGTTTACTCAGCATGAAAAATGCAGGAAAAATTTCTACTTTTCACACTGTAAAATTTCTACTTTCCACACTGTGCAGATTATTCACAGTCAATGAGTTCAGTTTGCTTGTTTGTTTGATAGGCTGTCATCAATAATTACACATCAATGACAAATGTCAGGCAAAGGAGGCCAAATGATATCGGTCATACTTTGTTAGCCCCATTACAAACGCCTGAATTATGGAAGTTTTCCCTTATTTCTGAGCCATCGATATAAGTTTGAGAAATGGACTACTCCATACTTGTCACAACTGACCAGTGACCGAATGGGCAAGTAGCCAATTAAGTTGGTCCGGAGCTCCAACTGAGCAATATTGAGTAAGGCAGGTTAATTGACTAATAACTCCCTTGAAGACGCCCCTCCCCATGAAAACAAATGCATAGACGCATTCCTACACGTTATGGGGCCACACAAGTCTAGCTAGACTTGATGGGGGCCCCACTGTTTGGGCTAGATAGGTTTGAATTTACTGTGTCGTATACAAACTACATGTATACATGTAGCACGATGCATCACAAAGCATCACAAACAGTTAATGTGTACATGAAGGCATGTGCTGGCTGTACATGTAAAATGAAACGCAACTCTTTGCAACTGATAATTACACACGAACATCACACAAATCCCCCTCCCACACAGACTGAGTCACAGACACATACATTTTTTTATACAAATACACACATATACACTTGCAAATACACTATACCAGCAGTGAAACAACACACACACACACACACACACAACAACACACACACACACAAACAAACAAACAACACACACACACACACACACACACACACACACACACACACACACACCACACACAATCAGAGACATGCACACACATACTACACAGATAGCCATAGACACAGACACAGACATAGACAGACACACATACAGACACACAAACACAAACATAAAACACACATTCATGCACGCACACACAAACAATGCATCCCCTCGATCCTTCCAATTCCACAGGGTTGATTTTCTTCATGAAGCCACCCTCGAACCTTCAACGATCAGCTATACCAAAAGGGTAGACAAATATGTAATCTGTCAGGCTTTAAACTGCTTTATAGGAGCTCAGCAATTATCAGCATTTAATACAAGAACATTTAAAGAGTAATGAGTTAAACATCACACTTTGGTAGTATTATCTTTATCTATAGTTCACGGATGTGACATAAGACCGTACATAATACTCATCATAAACTTACAGGGACTAAAAATTACATAAATTACATTTTCAAATCTCAACAAATAATTTTTTAAATTTTCTAGTGGAGATGAATTTGAGATCTAGAGCCTAAGACCGAGACCTAAACATTTGGTCCCAAGACTGAGACCAAGACCAGAAACTGAGATCAAAACTTAAAATGTTTTGGAAATGCCGGGAAGTACACTGTACTCAGGATGTATACAGAGGTACAGGGAAATACTAGAAAATACATGGGAGTTGGGAAATACCTGGGCAATACCTAAAAATATTCAAGAAGTGTATTTTCATATTATTCCCAACTATTTCCCAATTTCCTAAAAAAGTATTGATGCGGTATGTATCGGTATTTACCACCAGTATTTCCCACTCCGGACAACCCTGTTTGTAGTCGAGTCCATAAATTGAGGCTAAAGCCACCCCAAAATACTTCCTTTCTGTAGAGTTTGTTCATGTACACGGACTGAGACCAAAGCCACCAAAAACGGCCTCGACTATAACAGTGGAGAAGAGCCCTTGACTGCATCTTTGCTTCAAAGAATAAAAAAATGAAGCATAAATAATAAGTCTGATTACATACCAGTGGAAGATAATTCTCTGGAAGCACCAACTCCAGCCCATCATCCGTTTCCTCGATAATCGTCCCACTCCAATTCGAATCGCTCGACGAGAGTCATGTCCTCCCCGCCTGCGTCCATCCTGCCAAAAGTTCTTCCTCCTCTGATTCTACCCCCGATCCCCAAATCGTAATTGTCCCACTCTAAATCGTCATAGTAACCAAGGCTCCGGGGTCGCTGGTAATAGCCGACTTGGTTGTGATTGTGGTTGTGGTTCTGATAGTGAGACTGGGGGTGATGATATGGTTGATGATGTTGCGGAGGATGTTGCTGCTGTTGCTGGTGGTGGTGGTGGTTGTGGTATTGATGTTGCTGGTGGTGGTAAGGCTGCTGTTGCGGGGAGTGCGTCGGGTGGTGGTAGCTGTTGCTGCCACCGCTGCTGCCGTTGTAGCGGCCACGGCGCCCCCTCTGTGCGTGGTGTGGGGGCGGGGTCAGGGGTGGGCCACCGTAACCCCCACCGTTGTGATAAGGTCGGTGATGCGGTGGACTGGTGTTTCTCGTAGTTACCGTATAAACCTGGGTAGTTTAATTTCAAAAGTTATGAATAATATGAAACACCATTCCCTGGGTTAGTTGCCACTTGGTTTACACCCATTTGGTCTTCTAGCCCACTTTGTCTAAAACATTATACTGGTAAATCCCAATATCCCAAACCAACCTAAGGTTTTTCTCTCAAAACACCAATTACGTTGAATGATTTTAAATACAGATTTAAGCAGCATATTCTTGCCAACTACAAATAACATCCAAAAGGAAATTTATCGCTGTATCAAATATTGTGTTCCTCTTTATTGTACTTGTTAGTTTTGGTTTCTAGTGTTCTGTTTGTGTTCGTCTTTTCGTCTATGTGTTCTCTGTTTCATCTGATGTAACATTATCACTTTTTACAGCTTTTACTTCATGTCTATTTGCATACTTATTACTTCAATTGTATTTTACCACATCCTTATTAAGTTTGTACGGGTCCACCCATTTTACCAAGCCATACGTGTCCTGTCCATTTTTATGGTGATGTATACAGATATGATTTATGAAATAAAACTGAATTTGAATTTGTTTGTTTGTTTAATTCCCAGTCTAAAACCTGACCCCAATATTTCCTGACCCTAATATTCCCTAACCCTAATCCTAAATCCTAATCTCAATACAAATCCCTTTAATCCAGGTTGTGGTGCTAGACTAACTTGGTAGCAGACCAAGCGATTGCAAAACATGTGGTGAGGTACCTTCCCGTATGTATGCTGTAGAACCGTGAATAAATAACTTAAAGGCACTATATAACAATGTTTCCAGTTTAAAAAATCTGAGCTATATGATTCCCCATGCTACTAGTGTCTTTGATACAGTCTAAAAATGAAGCCCTGAAAAAATTGCAGTGTAAAACAATCATTAAGTGCTTAAAAAAAGTGAAAATCATTGAGAGACCATTCCAGCTTTTCTCCATAGACTGCTGTGTTGCAGAATTTCCTATCGCCCGATAGAAAATTAATATGCCAATTTGTATCTGCACATATTGTACTAGTGACAGCATAACTGTCCAAACTGTTGTGTTCTAGGGTGTTTATTTGTCCATTCAAACACTGTCAGATATGTCAGATAGCAAAGTTTGACAATTTTTTAAACGGGTCTTCCCCAGTGTTATATAGGGTCTTTAAATTTAGTTATGAATGTATCTACTTCTCAGTTTCATACAGATTTATCTAAAAGTGACCTCATTTGTGATGTTGCTACTGCTCAGCTTCTGATACATTCACTACACAGGAATGTAAAAAAAGAGTAAAGATCCAAAATTGACTAATCTAGAATTACTATTTCCTACTAGAATGCTAGTTTGTTGGAATCTGCTTTTGGTCTTGTGAAAAGTATGATTAACTCCACACTGAATGAAATCACCTATTTCCTTAAATATAAAGTTAAATTTCACTAATTCCTGATAAGTACTAATACCAATAACCCAGTTTTTCAAATCTTATCTATGCATACCTTTTAAACAAAGGTTGTCCCTAACAAACTGAGAGCTTGCCCGAGGCTTGCCTGACATACATTGTAGCAACAACTACATTGCAATGTATGCAAGTTGGATACCAAGTATTAAAATGTATTCATCATAAATAAGCCTATTCAATAGTTCATTACTAGCCCCCCCCCTCCCCCTCCCCAAGGAAGAAACATTCATAAATTTGAATATACTAAACTGGTCTATTGGGTCAAAGGTCGAATCTGTTTTTGTCTCTACTGACCTGGACAGCATTGAAGTTGTTGTGGAATCGATGAGCATTCGCAGGATGAATGTGATGGATATCACCGTTACGACGAAGTGGTGAGGTGTGGTGGTACATCCGGCCAACTGCCTGGGACATCTAACAACAGAGAAACAATAAATTATTGCATATTTGAGAAATGAGATGATTGATTTTATTATGAAACAAGAAACTCCAGGGGGTTTGATGCTCACCATAGCTTAATGCAACCTCGTTGTGGTGGCCCTAGAGACTGTGTCATCATTTGTACAATAGTTTTGGTCCTTGGAACGCTACATATACCTTGGGGCAGACTTGTAGTGTGGGTCCCAGTCATGGGTACGGGTACGGGTATGGACCTGTGGGTACGGGTACGGGACCTGTGGGTACGGGTACAGGTACAGGTACAGGTACAGAGTTATAGGTACGACTATGGGACCACAGGTACAGGTATGGGCCTGTGGGTACGCGTATGGTTAGTATAGGTCTGGAATTTGGGACCCGGGTACAGGTATGGGTACTACAATCTGCCTTGGGGGATCTTGATGCCACACAGACTATTTGAATAACTTCACATGCCCTTGCCCTATAGATGATTCCTTTCCAAGTTTGACTGAAATTTGACAATCCACTCTTTATATACACAAAAGAATATACTACCAACATTCAGTGCAGCTGTGAGTGTATTTCAAAGATCACACAGAGGCCTTCAAAAAGTAAAGGCCAACATCAGTGTAAGTTACCCGCCTTCTGCACTTTGTGTATGACAGATACAGTATGGAGAAAGTCAGAAATCTCTACATGTACTTGCTGGACTAAATCTTAAATAAGAGATTCCCCCTTTTGATCAATTTTAAAAAAGTTTGTCAATAAACTTTAATGTGTAATATCACAACTGCTAGGAAATTTTCCGTCAGCAAAAATTTAACTACTTTTGGCATATCTTGAAATTCAAGGATCCCCATTTTCTTGGTTACTGGAACTCATTTGCAATATCATCTGTTTGTAAATAACTGCAACAAATTATGTGCAAATCAGAGACTGTATGCACATCAGTTGTCCCCATGTCACACTTTACACCTTGGTTTCTGATTTCCAAATACTATGTGATTACACAAAAAGTACTTGGAGCGATGGATAGCAAAAAATATCACAGAACTTGTTTAATGTCTGATAAAACGCCTGAAAACTAAATTTGAGCAAAGATTTAAAATAATGATCTACCAGATTATCAAAGCCAATATATCGCGTGTTGTACCTGAGTTTCTGTGTGGGCGTGTCGCGGACGAAGGAGGCAGTTGGCGGGGTTGGGTGTCACCCCTAAATGTCATTGCTCAACCAGTTTATAGGATGACTACTGTATTACTGCAGAAATCACAAATAAAAAGAAAACAAACATGTATATTTTTTAATGTAAACATATATGAATAATGAAATAATCCAAATTTTACTCAGAAATAACTTTGCATCATTTCAGATAATATCAACATATCTTTCAATTAAAACTTGGTGAACAAATGTACTTGGTTACATTTGTTCACCAAGTTTTAAACAAACAAAGTCCACAGATTTTGTTTAATGTTTGTTTTGGTAAGGAATTTCCAATGAAAACAAATGTTTGTGCTTCATTTGTTTTATAAAGGTTGCTATATGTACATTTGTTTACCAAGTTTCATACAAATTAAGTTACAAAAAAGAAAATAAATCAATATTTGCTTTGGTAAGGAAAGTCCACAAGAGCAAATGTTTGTGTTACTGTAAAATGTGATAACAGAAGAAATATTTCAGGCAGGGACCTCCCTGCCTGAAGTAGCAATTCTTGTATAATTTTAGTACTTTTTACAGAATACAAACTTTACAATTACAACAGTACATGTATTTTTCTTATCAAATTGACAAAGTTTTATTGAGAGAAAAGGGACTGTGGCGAGTAGCTAGACAAAGGACTCACAAATACAAGAACATTCCATTTTTCTAGCTTCACAACACACTGTATATTTTTGTGTGTGGAAGAAACTGACAATACTGTGGAATTTCAATGCATAATACAACTTCAGTGCTTTTCAAAATATTAGTAAAAGTACACCAGACCAAAAAAAAAACAAGAACTTTCCCACAAGTACATGTATTACTTTACTTTCAATTTATAAATATGACAATGCACAATTTTCATAATAAACACAAACTAAGGAAATGTTTACAGGAAAGTTGTGGTCTCCCAGCATATTTCCATTTTCTTTTTCTCTGCAAGGAGAGTGTTGATTTTGTTGATTTCATCACAAAGTGGGATATAACGATTTGCTTCCTTAGTGAATGGACTTTTGATAAGAATAACAGGTAGACAATTCCTCACATATATTATGGTTGTATTCAGGTACTGTAAATAATCATTGTGTCAACAAAGATTTGATTACAATCCCGTATGTACACATGACATGCCTATCTAAACAACATTTTTTTTTTCTGGAATGTGTACATGTAAATACTGGGAAGATAATGTTCGTGTTGCAGATGAACACTGTGTGATATCTTCCCACTCCCTCATCCAAATAATAATATGAACTGTAGAAATATAAATGTAATGGCAAGACTGGGCTCCACACTTACATTTTTTCCTACTTGTCCTTAGGGCAAGTGAAATTGTCACTTTCAGATTTGTACTTGCCCGAATGAAAATTCTACTTTCCCAAAAATAAACACTATACAACACATTAAAAATTATTCCACCTAATTTTATCCAATGAGGCCTTTTTATAGCAAAAGGTTTTATTCATGAATTAAAGAGTCATAAATGAAATACAATAAGTAAACTGAACACAAAGTCTTAGACATCTTGTTTGTTTTTGAACATGTTTTGCGCATTTCATGATCAAACTTTACTTGCCCAATTGGGAAAGTACATTGTAACATTTTGAGTTTTTACTTGCCAGACATGAAATTTTACTTACCCCGGGCAAGCGGGCAAGTGCTAGTGTCGAGCCCTGGGTAAGATATAAAAATATATCCCACTGACAAGAAATGTAAAACCTACACATTATTATTATCATTGATAAAAATGTCCAATCCCATGACAAAGACTATGTCAGGCCAGCTGAAGGTCATTTATAGCACCAAAGTCATCTTCAAAATAATGTTGGTTGCAGGCCAAAAAAAATATCAGCACATATTGCTGGCTTGTTTTCAGCCATACACATATATTGAAATGAATACTGAATTTACAGTACCGGGTACCTGTATTTCAACTTACAGAGTACAGCAGTTTTTCATTACTTTTCTGGTTTACTCTGTGTGGTCCACATGTATTTATGCAGTGGAAAAGTCAGTTTAGAACTCAGTGCAAAGCTTGCTTTTGCCATTCAGATGGAATTTGTCTGGCATGACCCAACATGCATACACAGCATTGATCACCGACTGTTTTGACTGTTTATTCTGTACATGTACAAAATTATAGAAAGCACTTCTTACAGTGCATTTTGAATAAATGCCTTAACTAGGAATATGGAAATTAACATGTCATGAATATTTATTTCAATAGCCTCTATAAGAATTTGTTGTCCCCACCAAAAAATAGATATACAACAGTAATTTAAAATACACTGCAGGAAAATCATCCACTATGCTTAATTGTATTTTCTTTCAATAAATCAGCCAAAAATTGGTACAATCCACCCTGGACTGGATGGCTAGAATGGTCTGAATGGCTGATATAAACACTGGTTTAGCTCTTCAGAAACCATATACATGTAGTTTGTCTACAATGGCCCAAATACATATTGTACTGTTACACATTGGTTTCTATGATTTTTACTGCACATGCGAGGTACTGTAGCCTACATGTAGTTGTGTATGTGTTGTAACAGTAACACTCTAATGATGTCACTGAAAGTTCCCACAAATGACCTGGTTTCAAGTTATTTTGAGGTCATGAGGTCAAATACCATTGCTCATGAACATACACAGATTCATCAGGGAGAAAAGAACTACATAAACAACTCGCATGTACATTACATACTGTATATTATTGTACAATGTACAAAGTTTTGGTATTCAGTGCCACCCTTTAATGATCAAAAACTTTTGGGAAGGCACAGATAAGGTTAAAAGCATGAAATTGCATAATTACTGAGGGGACATAGAAATCCCCTCAAGAAAAATTAAATAAAACTAAAATCCTCTAAAAAAAATTAAAGATATTATCTAGACAAATTTGTTGAAACAGTCTAGTTCCTCAAGTAACAACATATTTCTTTAAAGAGACAAAAAATCAATCAATCAATCATCAATCAATCAATCAATTACTCAATCAATCCATCAATTAAATTAATCAAATCAATTAATCACTCAATCAATCAATATTGCATTATATGCAAACAAGAGAAACAGGGGACAATTTCTAACTCCTTACAAGAGAATGTTCTCAATTTCAGTTCAATATGTACATGTACTACACTGCATTCATTGCGATGAGCACACATATTATGCACACTAGTATCAATGTGCTCTGATTGCAATTAAATGAATTAATTGTTACATTCCACACTTCACTACACTTAATGGTGAACAAATTCCTTCACGTAGTTTCACTTTGCTGGTGTTAAGAATCATTAATTCCTACATACATGTAGGTCATGATTAACATGTCACAGGAAGTATAGCCTATATTTCCAGTGTTGGGAGGGGGAATGAAGGTGACTTTGCCACCAACCTCCCCCCCCCCCCCAACCCTGCCCCCAAGACTTTGCTCAACCCTAGTTACTCTTATTCAAAATTGGATTTTATTTTATTTTTTTTTTGGCTTTTATCATTATTATCATTATGATTTATTTTTCTATTTCGATTTAATTCTATTTAATTCTATTTAATTTTTTTTTTATTATTTTTTTATTTATTTATTTATTTATTTATTTATTATTATTTTTTTTTTTTTTTTAGGGGGGGGGGGGGGTTGGGCATTGATGTACATGTAGATGTTCACATCACTGTGCCCCCAACACAAGCCCTTGCCCCCTTCTTGACCCCCCTTAAATCCTGGTGTCACAACTGATTATGTCTGAAGGAATTTTTATTTAACTCACATGTAATGAAGACTGATGATTTTTTTGACAGATTCAGTATCAATCATCAAACACCTCAAACACGTGGAGTTGTATACTTACTCAAATGAAATATGATTATTATTGAAGAAGGAATGATGTTCTTGATTAAAAATGAAGAAAACTATTTACCTCCTCTACTAGTATAAGACTCAGTAGAGTTTTTTTTTTTACAGGACACAGACCTGTACATGTAGATGTGACATATTGAGTTAGTATCATGACAGTGATCGATTACAAATTATGGAGAATTAATGGTAAACTGATATCACATGTACATGATAAATTTGATATTCTGAGATAATACATTTAAAGGGACTGAATCGTGGCCATCGACCGGCCTGATGAGAACAAAACTCAGGGCCGGTCAACCCCGGTCACTAGCTCCGTTTCGAGTTATACATACTGTATACGCGGTGGAGTGTTTATTTCGTTGCAGTACTCAGCGGACCGCGATGGACGCATACGCTAATACGAAAGAGCCCGAATAATCAATTCGGCACGTTTCGGTAAATTTGATAGGACCTCCACTGACTTTGTTGCTTCTCATTGGCAGTACTGAATACACGATCTGCCAGTGCGCTGCTGCGTGCATCGAACTGGTTTCGCAACACAGCAACACACCCACGCGAAACGGAGCTAGCGAACAGGGTGACGGCCCTGAGTTTTGTTCTCATCAAGCCGGTCAATGGCCACGATTCAGTCCCTTTAACAACTATATATACCCAAGTAACCCCACACTCATACACCAGGTGAAACCATTTCTTACAACAAACATACAAAATATGTCATTACAATAAACATGCACGTAGTACAAAGCTTTTTTTTAGATGGTCTCTATACGTCATGAATACTGACTTCAGCATAATGTACCTGTAAAAAAATTTATAACAAGCAAAACAACTTTATCCTACATGTAGGCCTACATGTTCATTACTAGGCTTACATGTGCTGGTATGCAGTTGATATACTTCATCATAACAATGAACCTGCATGACTGCATATTGTAAAAATAATGTAAAAAGTAAAAGTAATAGTAATAGTAATAGTAGAAGTAATCATAAATTGCTATAATAGTTAGTAATACACATAATAATAATAATAATAATAATAATAATAATAATAATAATAATAATAATAATAATAATAATAATAATAATAATAATAATAATAATAATAATAATAATAATGGTGATACTTCTACTACTACTACTACTACTACTACTGATGATGATACTGATAATAATGATAATAATAATAATAATAAATAAATAAATAAATAAACCAATAAAAAATAAACTATGCAACTTCAGAATAATAATAAGAAAGTTTTTATTCCAATTCATTGTTTCCTTGCCAAAAAAATACACAATTGAAACAAATAGGACAATATCAACACAAAACAATGTACAGAACAAGCCAACAACAAACTTCAATTGTCTTATAAAATGCATATGGCAAATCTTTGAAAGCAAAACAAAGTAACAAAAAGACATTAATCATGCATACCACTGGGGTTTTCAATCATGACAGAAGTGAAAGGGAATGATCATTAGCAACTTAGCATTGTGTCATTAAGGACTGACTAACGACAATGTTCTAAGATCAATCACATGAAACAATTATCTACAAATTACTTTGCAAATATTGTCATGCCAAACCTCACAAATGCAATCTTACTGATAAATAGTACTATTTGCTTTACACTGATCCCTCTTGTAAACTATTTTATCACGACACTAACTTCCCTGTTCCCCGTTCAATCGCCCTACCTTGATATTTAACCGAGGTGGAATGCGATGTACTGTATACTCTCCCAGTGACATACACAACACATCACCTAATCCTGTGCCAGAACGACTGAAGTCTCCGACAGCCCCAGAGATGTGTGTGGCAGCAGTCCGTCTGTCTGTGTGTATGTGTGTGTTACATGTAGACGTTATGCAGGATTTGGTATTACGCTGTATGACAGTGTCTCACAAATGTCAGTTGTCACTCAGGAAGCTAGACTTCAACGACAGCTGTTTTAAAGGTTGGTCTGACAAAACAATGCCACTTTCACATTCACTATAGGACAATTGACCGACTTTAGGAAAATTCCCTAAATTATATTCTGCACAAAAAATATTATTACTGAAAGTTTCAAGACTGATTTACTCCAAGCCACAACAACAGAAATAAGTTGGGAAAGTCATGAATTTCATTTTCTCAAAATAGTTGTGACACATGTATTTTGTAATTTTTCTACAAAATTTTATATAATAATTTGTAATTTCTATATAAAATATAAAAAATATAAAATATGTTGTATTTTACAAATTAAATGGTGGTTTATTGATTGTAGAAACAATTTGATATAGTGAATATGTGAAAAATTCCTTGAATTACACGTATATTACAAAAAAAAATTATTACTGTTGGCAGTAATTCAGTATTGTTCTTAAACTAAGAAATAAAAACAATTTAAACAATGTTTCAGTTTGCTTTTATTGATAAAGCAGTTTTACGCTACATGTACGAAAGTTCTGTGACTAATTAACTCACAGTCAAAACCATACAAACAAAATATGGAAACTGAGTATCAAAATCTCAAAATATTTGTATTACAAATCTATTGATGGCTTATTTGCTATAAAATGTGAAGTTCTGTTTGTTATACTCTAATTCATTAGTCCTACTTTCAGATTTCACCTCCCCAAAATCTGGTTTATCGTTGGACGTACAGTATTATCACACTTTTTACATAGGATTTTACAAGTTTAAAGGTAAATGACATGATTGGGGGTAGTCCTCCACCTGGGATAAAACAACAGAATCAAGTAAACTAAGCAAGGATTCTGCCGTGAAAATTTTGTAGTTAAAGTTGACTCATTTTAAAGTAACGTCCATCAGTATGCCGTGAGACAGACAAATTTGTTGTGTAGCTTTCTATTGGATTAATTTTTCTTGGGGTACAAGAGAAATAAAGTGCTGGTTCATTCATGCTTGATTCTCCTTCAGAAAACAAATTCAAGACAAATCCTTCTAGCCAGGATTATATCAAACAGTTTGGTTCGAGAGGCATTTTTTATTTCTCCCAATGCCGTTCAAGATACCACTGAAGTTTGGTTTCCAGAAGTTTAGATTAAACGCAAGGCATCTCTTTTGCATGGCTAAAAATTAACATTGTGTAAATACAATGGCATTTGGAAGAAAATGCAATCTGGGAACCTTTAGCAAAATATAGGAGCTAGAAACTCAGTTCTAGTGGAATTATAGTAACCATTATACTCTGATTTGAATTTTTTCTCGCGAGAGAAAAATTCCTACCATAGAACGTAGGCCTACACTAAACAACATTTTTCTTTCACATTTTTCAAATTCTAGATAATTACTGACCCACAGATTTCACAGACATGCCCTTCATCAATAGCCTAAGGGCATGGGTTATCTTTTCCTAGGTCTGCGGGGATGTTTGCAAATGAGATCCACTGCCTTTCACTCATCCTATTGATAAGGAAACTGTCTTAAAGGGACTGAATCGTGGCCATCGACCGGCCTGATGAGAAAAAAAACTCAGGGCCGTCACCCTGTTCGCTAGCTCCGTTTCGAGTTACATACTGTAAACGCGGTGGAGTGTTTATTTTGTTGCAGTACTCAGCGGACCGCGATGGACGTGGACGCGCACGCTGGTACAAAAGAGCCCGAATAATCAATTCGGTACGTTTCGGTAAATTTGGTAGGACCTCCACTCAGTTTGCTGCTTCTCATTGGCCGTACTGAATACACGATCTGCCAGTGCGCTGCAGCCTGCATCGAACTGGTTTCACAACACATCAACACCCACGCGTGCATACATGTACCTTTAAAGGACAGTGACATGATTAGGAGAAATAAAATGCCTTGAGCCAAACTGGCTAAAAGATATACCAGTCTATTCACTAGCTGGAGTGTACGTATGTATCTCCTGACTGTAAGGATCTGTCTTGAATTTGTTTACTTAAAGAGAATCAAGCATGAACACACCAGCACTTTATTTCTCTTGAGCCCCAAAGGAAATTAATCCCATAGAAGGTAAACAGCAAATTTGTCTGTCACAAGGCACTTTTGTTTTAAAATAAGTCAACTTTTGACAACAAAATTTTCACAGCAGAATCCTCGCAGAGTTTACTTGATTCTAGAATAGTTTTGCCCCAAGTTCAGGACTCCCCCCAATCATGTCATTTACCTCTAAGTCAACTTCTTTGACTAAAAACTAGTGTCTTGATTTACTTTCTCTCATGGGACTACATTAAGTAGTCAGGCAGAGAGGGTGTACTCTGGAGGTAGAAAAAAGTTATATATGGTCAGGAACCTAGACTAATACCAGTGGTAACAGGCCCCACACTGTGGAATAGCTGCCAATACAGAGACTGTCCCCTAAGTCTAGCCTGACCTGATGAATAGGAAGATATATCATTGACAATGATGTCATTCATTTTATGTGATGTCATCTCACAGATATAATAACAGCCAAAGTATGGCTGTCAGCCCACGACTCACCTTCTGTATTGAGAACTTTTACTTTTGTTCTTTCGTAATACGTACAGTACATACATGCAGGGAGGTTTAAAAAAATCTCCCTGGTACTGTATCTCAGATCTATTACAAGTTTTTACCATGATTCAATACTGGTAAATGCATGTAAGTTTAGAATTATTTAAATCGATGTAATGCAAATGTAAGTAATGTGTTATTGGATAATGTCATTAGGCTAACCATTTCCCCCCAAACCCCCCAATCCATTTCACCTTGCTACATGTACATTTTGTTTGTTCCAAATACCAGTCAACGTGAATAGCATTATACAGTAGACTCTTGTTACAACAGGGTTGCTAAAACAATAAAATACAAAGAAACTGGACAGATTTGGGACCAGAAAAACTACTTTGCTATAACAAGATTTTGTTATAACAGTGTTCTTTATAAATGAGATTGTACTGTTATGAAGATATCATGAGCTGATATAAAACACATTTGGTAACTTTTTCATTTTTTCTCACAATTGTATTGATTTTTCTTTCAAACCAGCAAGATATTTTACATAGGCCTACATGTAGAACTGTGTAAAAAAAGGCCAATATGTTATACATAATATCAATACTGTAAACATGTACCAACAGAACTCTACTGCAAACACATCAACACATAAAATACATGTAAACACAAACTGCACAGTCTAGAATCGTCAAATATGCAGTATGACACTATCACTGACTTTCGCCAGCTTTCCAACTGCACAATCATTTACCCAAATTGAATTGAGAATGCATATTTTTTTCTCTGTGGTTCATAAAGTGAATAAGTGTTGTCAATGTTGTGGGTTCAGGTTTGCAATTTCCAGGGAGCAGATGTTTTTTGTTGTGGCCATAAGGCGAGTTGAGGCAGGGCAGGGCATGTCACACACACAGGATAATAATGTTATTTATCTGTCAGTCTGGTTATTGTGGTAAATATATCTACTGTGCAAACTTGGTATTGCCATTTTCAATAAAAGTTTTTGCATTCTTCATACAGATCATGCAGTATGTGTGTGTGTGTATGTGTGTGTGTGTGTGTGTTGTGTGTGTAGTGTGTGTGTGTGTGTGTGTGTGTGTGTGTCTGTGTGTGTGTGTGTGTAGTGTATGTAGTGTGTGTGTGTGTGTGTGTGTGTGTGTGTGTGTGTGTGTGTGTGTGTGTGTAGTGTAGTGTGTGTGTGTGTGTGTGTGTGTGTGTGTGTGTGTGTGTGTGTGTGTGTGTGTGTGTGTGTGTGTGATGTGTGTGTGTGTGTGTGTGTGTA
>JZLH01S0552402.1:0-18053 GCA_001188425.1 Eucidaris tribuloides
GGAAAATGTATCATGTCCTGGCATTGATGGAAACTGACTATGTCGCCAATGTACGATATTCAAATTGGAATGTTGATTTCCAGAACAAATTGTAAATTTGAATGTATTGAAACAGTACATTTTGGAATGAACTTTGCATGAGATTTAATGAAAAGGGGCATCAGTATTGCTGGGTTTCATCCAGAATGATTGGTACGTTTAATGCTGCAGGTTTGATGCAGTATTCCGGTTACTTCCACAAAATACAGTCAACTTCACCCAAGTCCAATCTCTGGGGACCCAACAAGTCAATTGGACTCTGACGAAATTGGAGCTACAATTTGGTACATGTTATTTATCTTGCAGATAAAGATATAGGAAACTGGAGGCCAAAGTATAATTGAACTAATGCAGAGGGAAAATGAGAAAGTCAGAGAGCAAAGGGGAAATTTCTGACATCTCAGTCAAGCTGACAAGCAGAGATCAAAAGGTTAATCCATTAAATACCATCAAGAATTACAGTTGTGGCCACTTTAGTGAAGTCCATGGTTTAACACATTTTGTCCCAATAGGACCTTGAAATATGTTTGACATAGGTAAAATTTGAGTGAGAAATTTAACTTCATTTTGAAAAACATGTGAGGTAGACTTATGTTAAGTCATCTGTAATTGAGATTCTGCCTACTGAATTGACTTTAGTTTCAAGCATCACATTCTAACATCACAAACATATTAAAATTTTATTTTGCCTTCTTTTTACTGTATTTTCAAATTGGTTTTTAATGCAAATGATGGTGCATAGTAAGGTATTTCATGCATTTCTGAGATTATCTTGAGCTTGTAAATTACTTAAAGTCTTGATACGAACAAATTGATTTCTTTTGTATGTAATGCCTTTGAAATTTGCACGAAATCTGAACATGCTAAATAATGCCCCATGGCTACGAGCGATGCATTAGTGTTTTCAAATTTCAATTGGTGGGTGTTAGAGCACCAAATAAAGACCTCAATTGGTATGGATGAAATTGAATATGACTTGGATTTATATATTTGCAAATGTGTACAAAATGTATAGCACGTTTAAAGTGGTCAATGCCCCGAATGAATGTACTACAAACAACTATTTTGAATGTACTGCATTTGTTACGAAATTGATGTGGTACATGAAGAGAAGTGAACATTTATTTGCTTTTATGAAATCATGTTTGTGTAATGTTGACAAATGGTGATGTTTATTATTACGAGTACCACTCTATATACTGTATTGAAGATTTATTTTGTACCAAATAAAAAATAAATAAATAAAATGTGTCCTCCAGCGTGGAAGTTAGACATCCATGTGGGAGAAACTTTCAATAAAATGGTTGTTGTATAGAAAACACTGACTTTATATCTTGTTTATTTGCTTTCATTATATACATGTTTGTAAGTATGTACAATATAACACAGATACATATCATTTTCTCATTGTGAGAATCACATTTTACAATCAACTTTTACAAAAGCAATCAAACAATGCAATCATAATACATGTATAAATATCCCATCAAGCACCAAACCAAAGTTTCCCTCTTTCAGGTATACATACCAAAATACACTTCATTGAATAGGCACAGATACATTGTGGCTTTACTGTGGGAGTGGATATTTTCACAAGATAAGGGTATGAATTTCTGTGCTCATTTAAAGAGCTCAGCAAAATATTTTTTACATAGTAGTGATCACCTTAGCTATTGGAACATGCACTGTGCATTTGTGCACTGCATTAGCACACAGTGTTTGCACAGTGATATAGAGTTAGTCACAATTGTACTTGAAGCCATATACAGTGAAACCTCATTATAACCAGGGAGCAAAAACCATGACAATCACCTTGTTATATCACGTTTCTCATCAATCTCATGATATCAGGGTGAAAAAACAAAGTCGGGACATACAAAATCACCCTGTTATAAGAGGGTTTTATAACGGGGTTCCACTATATTCACACAGGTTTTAGACATGTTTAACCTAGATTTAACTCTAGAGAGGTTCTTGGGTCATATTAACAAAAATTGATGAATCATTAAGTAAAGTATTTCATTTAATTTGGGATGCATCCTTTTTCACTTATTTCAAGCTTATTTAAAACTCTCGAATTCTGAGTTGAATAACAAATTTGAAACAAACTGCCTTTCATAAATCAAACCTCCGATTTAGACACAAAGTCTAAGATGAAACTTTGTGAAATATGGACAAATGTCTTCTGCTATCTTCTTGTAGCATTTATAGTTGCATTGCTCTTCATGTCTGTATCTTAATGTTGATTATTCATCATACCATAAATTCAAGAAGGCACAAACCAATTTTAAGTAGCTCAATGAATAAATTCTACAGTTTGGAATGCATAAAATAGTAGAAATCCTACTTGGGCTTTGGGAAATGAGATTCATGATTCTTCAGACGTCGTAAATTCAATACTTGAGTACATTTTTTTCCCCAATAAAACTTCTATATAATCTGTAATATACATGTACTATGCAACACAACTATGTGGCTCCTATTGTCTGTTTTTTTTTCTTTGTCACATTTTCTTATGAAATCTATAAATCAGGAATTGTTTGCATACAAATGAAATGTGTATAAAAAAACCATGTGCTACTGCAGACAGTGAAAAGGCAATTAAACAGTTAACTTACAGGGTGACCAACAGACAAAACAAAATCAAAAGTGTTGATTTCTGAATAAACCCAAGACTAAATTCTGTGAGCAATAAAATATTTTTTAAAAAAACACAAATTCATTGCAAAGACCATAATTTTGTTCATGTGACAATGAAACTCAAGGACCAAGCCTGACTATGACAAAATGTCCAAAAGTTGCCCTATACAGTAGGCCTTATTATAAAACTGCTTAACCCCTAAAACAGACTGGGGGGGGCGGCCTAAGAAGGCCCCCCCCCTCGACATTTTTTGCGATAAGTTTTAAACGCGAGAAGCATGGGCCGCGATTTTCATGACTTTCTTTGGAGTCTTGCGCATCTTTTAAGCCCAATTGCGACACCGGTCACCCGTTCCGAAATGTACGCAACTTTTCGTATTGCATGTCACACCAAAAATTGCTCAAACAACATGAATTGTGTGTTATTTCAATTATGCAAATCGTTCGGTTTTCAGCCCAAATCATAATGTTATGATTATTTATATTATTTACTGATTGAAATTAAAACTAATTTTATGCCCTGTTTATGAGCCGAAATATGTCGCGACAATTTCCATTGAAAAAACAATAAAAAACACAAAAGTCGAAAAACAAGAAATACCGTATAGAAATTGCCACAAAACAATAAACAAAGTATACATCAAGAAACACTTTGATACCAAATTTTTTTTATGTGCCTTTCAATCAGATACTCGCAAAGGAGTCTCTTAACAAAAAAATGACACTTCAAGGGCTTTACTTAATGATTACAGCCAAATTCTAATTTCATGCATAAATTAGCATAATTAATTAATTAAAAATAAATTTGACTAATTTTTTTAACAATCAAATATACAATTCTGTAGATTATGTCAGTGCGTGCGTGCTGTGTCGACTTTTCATCGCGATCGCACGCGATCAACGGCCGAGATCTGAAAGGGGGCCCTTTAGGCCCCCCCCCCCCAGTCTTTTCCAGCCTCCAACAATACCCCAGTCTTATTAGGCGGTTAAGATCAGAAAAGGTACTTTATGTTGAAATTTTTGTTGTATCAAAATCAGTAAAATACAAATTTGATACTTAGGACCAGAAAAATTACTTTGTTGCGACAAGATTTCATTATATCAGTGTTTTACAGAAGAGAGTGACTGTATAATACAGAGTTGATGCCTAGGAAATACATGTACTGTGTTAAACTGAAATGCATATCTCATAGTTTTACTAGTATAAACCCTTTACTACAGTCAATGATACACACGTACAAACATTTGATAAGTGATTCCAAATTTGACCGAATTAATAACTCTACTAGTCCTGGTTATTCTGGATCTAGCAATTTATAAACGGTTGATCAATTCTTATACTCAATTTGCTTCATGATTTCAAATCTTTACTAATAACTTATGAAGTAAAGTGTAGCAAACTGAAACAACTATAAATTACAAAACAAGAAAACTTATATATTACCTTTATAATATTTGGTGATGACATATTGTAATATCTACAGCCTGCAAAACAGAATGCTTACAAACAAAGAAATTTACATCTTGTCTCAACTGGTAGAATTTATGGTGGCTTCACCTTTATATCTTTATTCAAAATTACTTTTATTGTTTGCTGGCTTATAGGAATCTTGACAATTTTATTTCAAAGTAGTTATAATACAAATAATGTTTGAAGTGTGATGTAGCATAAAATGATTATCACACACCTGCATGAGAAGTAGAGGAACATATTTGTATTTCAACAAATGGGGTCACAATATTTACATATATATCATATATCAATTGCACTTGCATTTTTTTGGATATTGAAGTCCACACTACAGAATGGAAGAATGATCCTCTTTGAATCAAGTTATGCAAACCAAGGCATTTTTCCTTCAATGCATATGGTACTTTGCATACTTACAATATCTTACACATGTTATGCATGCCTATTCTTTAGAATTATTTTAGATTTGTGTGCAATCATCTGATGTTGATGCATATCTAGCCTCGATACAAATTGCACAAAACAACAAGAACAAACATCATAAGCCAAAGAATTGTTACTTCTCCACATTCAGTATAGCTTTTTGACAAGGCCCTCTCGCTGTTATGGGCGAGCGAAGCGAGCCCAAACGAACGCGACAGTGTGAGGGCCTTTTGAGATCTGCTTCGCATCCGAAAAGATATTATTCATGACCACAGGAACGACCGATCTTTGTTTGAATCAACCAATGAAATTGTGCGCTGCACCCCTATCTTGACCTTGTTAACTATTCGGTGGGGTGAGAAAAATTCCGTCAGTGCAGTAACTACAAGACATATACCATCAAACACCAAATTAGTTCACGTTTTTGTTTGAACAAAGTAGTTGAAGCATTTTTAGTTCAATTTTGTTTTTATAAGGTCCAATTTGGCGTGCAAAAATCTGCGTGTTGTAATCATTTCACCTAATGAAATAGTTAACGTTTCCATATCATTTCTTGTTACAGCAACAGTCTGTGCGAATATGATCCCAGTACGATTGCATATTCAAAGTAGGATCAAGTAGACAGACATGCTGATTGGTTGATTTTTGATACAAAAATTGGGAAGCAAAATTTGGTAATTCAAAGGTTTAACATAAGAATGCCAAGCAGATCTCAAAAGGCCCTCGCGCTGTGTGCTTGGCTGGGCTTGCTTCGCTCGCCCGTAATACGAGAGGGTCTTGTCAAAAGGCTACATTCAGTAGAATTCCCATACAATTCCATCTGCCCATGTGTACAACATCCATGGACACAAAACTTATCTTTGGATCACTCCAGTAACCAGCCACTGAACTGCATGGCTCAAGATCAAGGATGGGCTGAAATGCTGAATCACGTCTTAATTATAAACCTTTCCATTCATGGTCTAGGTTTATATCATTATTTTCATTCAAATAGCAGCAATACAGGGATACATATACAGAAAGCTAACATTAACAATATAATTTCTTGCAGAACTGATCTAATAATGATCTAGTTCAATGTGAATACAAGCTTCCTTAGGTCCAGGGGATGGGAGATTCTTATAAAAGATAAACATTTAAAGTCTGGGTAAAAACAAGAAGTTTACTTGAATAAATGTCAAAATATATTTTTCCCTTGTTAGATGTCCCCATATACACAGAAGTTGTAGCCAACAAAGGTTTGACACACATTTTTTTTTATTTATTAAGAAGGTAATTAAAAAAAATATATATTGGAAGAACTACACCATGTTGTTCAGTATTTTCATACCTCAATGTGAACAATTTCTATGATTATTGATAGACTTTTGATGGGAGATTACATAAATCTAATCTATACTATTTAGCAGAAAAACTTCCACCAGATGACAACACCAAGATTCCAAGTTCGACCAGTATAATCACCGTCAGGATCAACTTGTTTGTGATAACTCTGCCAGAGAGAGAGAAATGTAAATGCAATGTTTAAATATAATTTACTTATTTATTTTATTTTTTTTTATCAAGGCTCTTTTCTGGAGGAAAAAGAAGATCAAAGGCTCAATTTTTTTTTTTTTTTTTTTTTTTTTTTTGGGGGGGGGGCGGCGGGAGGGGCTACAAAAATACATGAATCAGGGCTCCACACTAGCTTCTTTTTCTACTTACCCTTTAGGCAAGTGATATTAGAATTTTCAGATTTATACTTGCCTGAAGAAAAAAAAAATCACTTGCCCTAAAATAAACAATGATAACAAAACATTAAAAATCATTTCTCAATTAATTCAACCACTAAGGCCTTTTCGCACATTGGAAGTTTGTTACTTTAATTTTGGGGGTTGCAAAAGGTGTGATTTAAATGATTAAATAGTCGTAAAATAAATTCCAATGAACAAAATAATTAAATCTAATATACTTTAACTGAACACAAAATTTCACACAGATTTTATTCCGTTTTGGTGAGATATTTATGTATGTTTTCTTTATTTGATGATAAAAGTTTTTTGAAATTTACTTGCCCAACATGTAATTTTACTCTCCCTGGGCAAGCAGGCAAGTGCTAGTATCAAGCCCTGCATAAATAGACATTCAGTTTTGCATTTTATAATCATTTCCATTCTATTCTAAATGCAAAAGCATATGCTGCATGCAGAGAATCATTATATGATGCCATGGAATGCTATTTTCAATCAATTAAACTGTTTGCATGAATGTTTATACGATTTGATCCCAGGTAACTTTTCCACAACTAGAAAAAAATAGCTTCCACAAAAATATGTATGAGGGTTAATATCCTGGCGCCCTGGTATATCTGTTGTGTAAATTCCTGTCACCGTCATATAATCATCATATACAATAAATTATTAAAGTTCTATAATGTAAACTAGTACAAGTTCACACAGTCCAATAATCAACAAAATATAAATATCTAATACAAAAGTATAAAATAGATGGGAATCCACGGCCAATGGGAATGAATAGATGTAAAACTGGTTGTATAAGTTTAATATGTGAAAGCGATGCCTTAAGCCTAAAACTAAGATATTATTCTAACTGGTTGGAGACTAAGAATGAGATATATCTCAGGGCTGGGGTCTACGGAGAATGTGTGTTAAACTGAAATTAAATCATCTCCAACCGGTTAATATGGTGGTGCAATTAATAAATGAAAGCATAGAACTTAATGATTGTGACTAAATTACATTATCTGCAACTAAGCTAGTAAAACAAGGGACTGAACTATTTCAAGGTCACTTATCAGAAATTATTGCAGCAACGGTCAACAACTTCTGCAATTCAGGGTTGCTAGCTTAGCATATTTCACCAATTCAGCTACATGGAAAGGGTAAACTTGAAAAATTATATGGACAAATGAAATATTTGGTCTACTTATCAGAAATACAAAGTTATCAACCTATCAAAACATTAATTACACAAATGAAATAATAATTTACATACTACTAACCTTCTTGCCATGCTGTTCAGTATTCTTCTGCTTTTACTCAAATTCCCATCCATGTCTTCCAGCTGGAAATAGGTAAAATAGTTAATTTGATAAGCATATTTCAAATTTATTTCAAATCATGTATTGGACAAATACCTTGTGCAATAAGATTATTTCCAGGCAAACTGGCAATATCCCCTTTAATGACACAGGCTATCATTGTGTAGCTTCAAATTAAAAGATTGTCAAACTGTACTATCTGAGCTTCATAGTAGTGTTTTAATGGATAAATACATCCTAGAATACAAAAGGTGGGAAATTTATGCTGCCACTGACAAGATATAAATGAATAAACAATTCTTGGGCCGAGTACAAAATAACCTAGATCTACACACAGTAAGTCTATGGGAAAAAATGGGCAGGTGAATCCCGTCAACTTACGATTTTCACTTTTTTAAAGCACTAAATAGTCATTTTGAAATACAAATACAAATAATATGTTTTTCAGGGCTTCATATTTAGACCTTATCAAAGACACTTAGAGCATGGAGGATTATTCAGCTCACATTTGTTTAAACTGTGGTTATTGTTAGCCTGTGGCTTTAATGTTCTATTTCTGTCATTTTCTTGTATTTGTATTATACTTTGTGCATGTTTAAAGTATTTTTAATGTTCTTCTGTTGGAGTGAGCTTTTATATAAAGAGTTTTTCCTCTTTTCTGCCTTACCCAATACACTCTTGTATTTATGTATATTTTATGTTTTATATATTTTCTGTTGTCTGGTATTTTTATGAAGAGTGTTAAATAAATGTTTTGATTTGATTTGATTTGAAATTAGTAAAATTTGCTTTCTGCCTAGTTCTAGCACATCAAACCCTATGCATCAAGTGTGAGCTGGTACTCACGGCAGAACACCAATTGACATGCAGTCAATTATTGACACAAACCAAAGTATTGTAGGCCTATCCACCGTCCCACCTCCCCCCACCCCCCCCCCCAAAAAAAAAAAAAAACCAAGGCAAAGGTGTTTGTCACCACGGTTTTGATGCAAACAGAATAGGCACATAGACAAGGTCACCGGGGCCAACACCGGTACATGTTACACTAACCCCGAAGATGTACCAATGTCCCAAATCTGGGCTTTCTTGGTCTTATGGCATGTGAAATTTACTCCAAACAAGTTCTTAGCTGGCAAGATTAATAGACAGAATGGAGAAACAGACACACATACACACACATTTCCCTTAATAATCTATGTCCCAAGTATAAGCAGAGGAGCTTTGTTCCAGCCAAGCTCTGCACACAGAGAGGAATGAGTATGACCACTAGTACGATCCACAGTTTGAAGTGTTTTTTTAATGCAGTCTAAAAGGACTTATGTACAGGTAATCAGAAAAGGTAAAAACATCTTACTTATTCATTGTACTAAATATTATCATAATACCATGATTCAGTTCACACAACACAACTACAGGAAGGAAGAAAGCTACATGCACTCTTTAAAAATAGGCACATGTTCATTCATATGAATTGTTGCAGTGTATTAAGTACACACAACCAAGATTTTAATGTTTCATTTCTTGCACTGAGGAAATATGATGGCACCCCAATGACCCCATGTTTGTCAGCTATATCAAAAGGAGGGTGCTATACCATTCTGCCTCTGCACTTGACATTGTACATACCCTGTCTCTCGTCCTGAGGAGTTGTTCCTTCTGGCCGTCTAATTCATCCAGGATCCCGACACCGATCTCGTCTGTTTCTGCTGCTATCCTGTGTGTCCTGTCAAGACTCTGACTAGTTCTGTTTAAGCTCTCCATGCCTTCAATGACTTTATACCTCATGGAATCCTGTTGTGTCTACAGTAAAAAGGGAAATCACCAATCATATGAAAGCCCAGTACAATCTGACCACATCTTATCAAATCACGATTTATTCAGAAACTTGTGTCAGCTGGCTACAATTTTGTTTGTAATAAATCAGTAAAAACATCATCACATACAGGATCACATGCACTTCTGAAATCCAATGTTGTGTTTGCAATTTTCGGAATAAATCGTCAGGTGTCCAGCAGAAGGGCCTTAGAAAATATTCCCGGCAGAAGGGCCTTAACAGTAATTTTTCTCTAATTTGAGAAATATTGCCTTATTTGATATTTGCACTTAACAGACTGACAGAAGGATCTCAAAATACATGTATCACACTACTTTGATTTCATGTGAAAAGAGCCAATGGTTTTCAAGTTACAGACAATTTAGTGATTAGGCCTTTCTGCCGGGAACATAAGCTAAGGCCCTTCTGCCAGACAACTGACGAAACGTGGTATTATGGGCACTTATAGACTGCATTTAGTCTTTCATTTTAGATTAATTTTTGACAGGAATGTGTAGTCCCATTTAATAAGTTTCTTATCTGGTTACCCAAAACAGGAAAAGTCTAATAAATTATTTTGGGAATCACTTAAAAGGTCAGATAACCATTTGGCTACAGCCCTACTTGAAAGTTGGAACCCCCTCACCAGGGTTGCAAAAGTCCCGGGAATCTTCATTGTGGAAAATTTCCATGGGAAATTTCGGAAATTTTCCGGAAATATTGAAAATTTTCGGTAACTTTCAGAAACTTTGCAGATTTATGTACATTTAGCATTTGAATGTCAAAATTAAAATGATCATTCATCTAAGAACAGAAATAACATGATAACAAAACATTAAGAAAGGAGATGTAACAATGTAAAGTCAAACAGTACGCACCAGCTTGATGCACTCTTGCATGTACTAAGACTTTGTGAATTAAGTAGCAATAAGATGGACAAGTCCACTCATTCAAATAGACATTTTTCACTTTAATGCAGATGCACAGCACACACATTACATTACAATATGGGATCAGATAACAACATTCAGACTACAGCATACATTCTCTTCCACACTTGTGTAATATGTGGTCTCTCATTTGGGCTGATTTATCTCCTTGAAAGGCCCAGGCAAGCCAAAAGAGAGGTAAAACTATTTCATTCATGTGAAGAGTAGTGAAGAAGTTTTCCCAAAAATAGAATAATTTTCTATTTAATATGCTAAAAATGAAAATTCCCAAAATTTCCAGCCCATTGAAAATTCCCAAAACTTTCCATGGAAAGTTTCCAAAATCCCCGGAAAATTTCCAACCCTTTGCAACCCTACCCCTCTCCCCCCCCCCCCATAGGACTCCTGACTATACCACTGCAAGATTCCAAGACAACACATACCTCAAAGTCTGATTTATTGCTGGTGTAGAATCCTCCTGATAAAAGTTCATCCCTGCCGCTTGTTTGACCACTCAGTCGTTGCTGTATGAAAGGGAAAAAAATGGTGACTATCCAGAGGATTCTATTGCATGAAATATAAATTAATAATTTATTACATATCAATATTACTCCAGGTACCCAACAATGTGACTGAAAAAAGTAGAACAAAATCACATTGCATATCAGTGAAAAGCCTGCTACAACTTATATAGCAAGAAACATGACAAATTGACATGCTACAGCTACCCTTTCTTAAATGTTACATCTTTAAAGAAGGTTTGAAAGTAGCTGATATTAAAATGATGCTGTTCTGCAAGTACTCAACTAGTACTGTGTATTCTCTTTAATCAACCTAATTCATGTAATTCACGCTATTATTTCCCATTGTTTGGTTTTAAATTTCTTTAGGCTTTGATATATAGATCACATCTAATCTACTACTTACTTGTATATTTCAGCATATGATTGAATGATACATTAGCTTACTTAGGCTTTAATCCTAAGTATTGTTAATAAATAAAGATAATCTTTCAAATTTTAAAGCTATTGAAAATCAAGTTCATCATATTAACACTATCAATGGTTTCAATGACTTCATTATTGAACATAAGCTATGTTAATTTTCAAAATTTATCTTCTCCATACAGAGCAAGAAAATTAATTTTAATCGAAAACATTAAATGTTGGTTAGTTTGAAGTAAATTATTTTTTAAATGATTATAAAATATCCCAGTGATTTCAATATCAACGAGTCTCTGGAAGTATTTGATAATAAGTAAATTCAATATCTTAAACCGCTGGCTACGAGAACCGGATGTGTCCTGTGTTAACTGTATGGGATTTTCATAGTCTCGGAGGCAATGGGTTAACTGCATTGGACAGTGTCTTTGCTTCATTTTACAACAGTAAGTAGTTCAGTTGGTGACCAGAGTGACTCTATTACATAAAAATCATTATTGAATTTTCTTTCTGCTGCAATTAGGAATTTTACATTCAATTAATTATCACACATATTTGTTTCTTTGTCAAAATACTTCACACCCTTCCTGTCTGCTATCCCAACAGTACTTAGAACACTTACTGCATCCCTTTGTATCCTTTCGGTGTCCCTCTTGTATGCTCTGGTTTTGGAAAGGAGCTGAGTGCGATAGCTTCCTGGGGCAGCTTTAGCCTCACTCTCTAAGCTTGAAATCTGGAATTTGCATATTCACCAATGAGAAAATATAAACACAAAACATAGGTGTCAATTGTCTGAACTCTTTATAAACAGGTATCATAATGGTGTCATGATCTTCAAATTGTATCTCATAATTTGTAGAGTAGACCAATAGATCCAAATCACCTGTATATATATCATCATCCTTACATGATGGTCAAAACTCACAAACACTATGACTGTAATATTTGTAACCTAGAATACATAAAACTAGAGCAGTTCAACTGTGCCTACATGTAGTCAATGGGTATGCCTCTGCACTCTAACAAATTTGATTTAAACTGAAGTGCCTCATTGATGTAAGAACTCAATCTGATTAGAAGTTCTCAAGTTACTGAGGTAATAATGGCCCCCAGAACCTTTGGTGTGGAGGCATAAAATTACATATATGTATTTCCCATTTAACCCCTATATGGATGACTGTGTTAGTGTGTTTCTACATGCAATTTACCCACACACTGTATCCTCGTTTTAAATGTCCTACTTTATTGCTCAAAAAACTTCACAAAAATATAAGACACAACATAAAGATCCAGGCTACTGTCTGCTAATATACAGAACAGTACAAGACATGAGAATACAAAGAAAAATCAACAATAACAAAAAAATCCACCAAAATCATACCAGACTTACTCCCCCCAAAAACAAGTGAAAATGTTCACTCCTTGAGGAAAGAACTCCCAAAAAAAAGTTATATAATTATATATTGAATTATATAATAATATTATAATAAATTTTGCTTTCGTGATATTTTGCAGTAGGTTTGTTCTAAAGATATCAAATTTTACTTTCATTTGAATTATGTTATGCGCTCGAAAGGGACAGCCTAAATGTCAAACTCTTTCTTAACATGTTTACCATACAATCTACTCCAATAATGTGGTGCATCGTAATGAGAATATTTGCCTACATGCTCTTTAATTGAAAATGAATTCACTGATTCTTAAACTTCATAACATCAAGATTAACACAGGGGTGATGTGAGTTCAGGAAGCAAACACAGGCTTAGTATCAATATCGCCTTACCAAGAGAAAAATCTCTTCTGTTTCCCTAAGTACATCTCGCAAAAGTTTCTTCCGCTCCTCTGCATACAAAAGATATAACATGCATTAATTATCATGTGAAATGACAATTCCTATGATACACAACAAATAGTCAAAAGAAAGCACCCTCCCTCCACCCCCCCCCCAGATTTCATAGGGCATCCATAACAAATGTTCAAATGAGTATACAGAGCCAAAGTGTGATATCACGTGTTCAAATCCATAAGGGTAGTTCCAGCATTGTGTAAATTCCAAGTCTAATAGCCATGTCTATAACAGGTACACATGCCTTGTAGTTAGGGCTCCACACAAACTTTGGAATGTATTTGGCCTCCGGCCAAGTACAATTATCACTTCCTGATTTTTACTTGCCCAAAATAAACAAGTACTTGCCTGAAAGTAACGACGCTCACCTGAGGTCTCGCAAACTCTCTATCGTAGTGGTGATTTAAATCATGATTTATAACATGATGTAGTTTGGCCCTTCAGTGATTTAAATCAAATAAATTGATTTATTGATTTAAATCACGATTTAAATCATTGCATCCCTTTGCCATATAGCTCATTTTGCCAAATCCTGAATTAAACATTCTATTCTTGCTGATTTTATCCACTAGGGCCTAGTATCTAAGACATTGGATGTTTATTCTAATATACATGTATAGGTATACTGAGGTCCCTGTTACGCAGATCTACCATTCAAGTTTGGTTACAGATGGACTTGCGGTTAATATTTCACTATTGTGCCCTTATGGGCCTGCCTGTCAAGTCAAGTCATCATCAATAACATGGGAAAAGAACACACAGTTGATGTTTTACAACTCACGCTTCCAATTCAAACATACACTGTATAGTAAATGAAGTTAAATGAACAAAACAAGTCAATTTAAGTTACTGAAGACACAAATTTATAGAAGCTCACATGTACATGTATGTTGTTCACTTTCGGAAACATTTTTGAATGTTATTTTCCTCATTTAACATAAAATTTTTATTTGCTCACTTGGGAAAGTTAATTTTCAAATATTGATTTTTTACTTGCCTGACATGAAATTTTACTTGCCCTGGGCAAGTGGGCAAGTGCTAGTGTTGAGCCCTATTGTAGTTAAAAGAAAAGAGTGACCCTTCACATCTTGGGCAGTGGGCCACTTTCTGAAAGATGTCGTAGACAAAACTAACTTCTCAAACACAATTTTTATGGCAGTTTTATACGTATTCTGCAAAATGATTCTAACTTTTATCCTAAAAGAAAAATTTTGCACACATGTATTTGACTTACAACACATTTGGTATTCTAAAACTGAATCAAGAAAAAAATTATGATATGAGAATATTTTATGATGTACCTTAGTCTGTATCTAGAATGTCCTGATTAGTTGTGATCATCTCATAAAATGATACATTTTTGGCATAGAGGTATACATGTATTTGTTTCACATCTACCAAATTATCTTACAAATATACATCAATACTATAATCCCTACGAATATATTTTATTTCAGTCTCCTAACATTTCACTACTTTTCTCTATTCTCCCCCTTGTTTTTAATAGTCATTTTATGGGGCTGAAATACCGTAATCATTTTCAAGAAGTTATCAACTGTGTTCCTTTGACTTGAGCAATACAGTGTGTCTGAAAAATAATTGTGCAAGTCAAAAGCGCCCTCTTAGGTAATAAGAAAAACATTTTTGTGATGTCATGCTTACATCACCATCAAGGGCAAAGTTTTAGCTTTCAAATGCGGTTTGTTCTGTTCAGTTTGTTTGATTTAATGTTGAGATATGTTGAGATAAGAACGGAAAGGTATAATCACAAATGTGCCACTTTTACTACAGTCAATATATATCAGGCCCTCTTCCCGTATAAGAATGACACAGTAGTGATTCCACCGTTTTGTTGTTTACAACATATCTCGAGATCAAAATAAGCAAATTGAACAGAACAAACAGCATTTGAAAGCTAAGACTTTGCCCTTGATGTTCACGTAAACATGTGTCACAACAGTATTTTGTAACTGTCAAAGAGGGCGCTTTTCACTTGAACAATTTTTTGAGACGTGCTGCAGCATGTCTCAAAAAATTCTGCAGGTAAAAAGCGCCCTCTTCGGCAATTAGAAAATACTTGGGTGACATTATGCTTACATCACCGTCAAGGGCAAAGTCTTAGCTTTCAAACGCCATTTGTTCTAATCAATTTTCTTGTTTTAATCTCGAGTTATGTTGTAAACAACAAAAGGGTGGAATCACAATTGTGTCACTTTTACTCAGGACTGTAGTAAAAGTGGCACAATTGCGATTTTACCCTTTCTTATTTAAATTAACATATCTCAAGATTAAGACAAGCCAATTTAACAAATCTAACGGTGTTTGAAAGCTAAGACTATGCTCTTGACGTTGACGTAAGCATCATGTCACAAGAGTATTTTCTAATTGCCAAAGAGGGCGGTTTTCACTTGCACAATTTTTTTTAAGACACACTGTATATCATGTTTTACTCACATTAACATATATCAGCATGCAGTAATTTTTTGAGTGTATCTCTTAATAGGTTTATAATATTATCTTTTTACCAACTTACCAAAGCCCTCTCAGCTCACTCACGAGAGTGGTAAC
Organism: Eucidaris tribuloides; assembly: GCA_001188425.1. NCBI lineage: Eukaryota > Metazoa > Echinodermata > Echinoidea > Cidaroida > Cidaridae > Eucidaris > Eucidaris tribuloides. Next base: position 15,711 of record JZLH01S0552402.1, read on the forward strand.
TTGACTCTGTGTGCAATACTCATACATTGCCAAAAATGCATTTATGAATGGATTGTGAGGAATGTTAACTTTAATGAATAATTACAAATTATTTCTTCAGGTCAGGCCAGAAAAATTGGTTCAAAACAGCTTTATTTGTTAAGATCTAACAGCTGCACTTTTCTTTGATAACTTACTGAACTACTGATGTCTTATACTGTATACGCTGAATATTTCACGGTGGTTTTATTTTCACAAATTTCGCGACTTACTGAACGCAAAAATGTTCACTTCCTGATATTTCTATACAAAGTGAATGCAAATACAAAATCGTGAAAATATACTCTCGCAAATTCCCCTTCTTGAAGCAAAATCATGAAAATATATGAATGCGAAAAATATGGCGTATACAGTAAATCTTCCACGCCCTCTCTAGTCTAGATTATATCATATCATCAAGAGTAATACAGCATCTAATGATCCACACTGCACCGACGGCATCTGTCACAATATTCGTGGGATGGGGTTTCTAATTTTAAAATGTAATTAATGTGTATTGACAGAGAAGCCCCCAAATATCAAAGGAACATATGCCGTTGGTGTTTGGGTGCCTATGATCAGATGATAAGGCAAACCCGAAATAATGAAGTTATTGGATATTGACTTTATTGTGTTCATCATGTGATCTAAACGACTTAGTCTTACTTAGGACAGGTCTATTAAGGAGTCAGTCGTATAGAAACAGCCAGTCAATATTACGTCGTCGTCGTTTTCGTCGGCGTCGTTCGTCGTTCGCGTACTTTTACAATTTTAGCTGTCTTCTTCAAAATGCATGATTGTGATGGCCAAACTTGCAGGCAGATGATCCTTAGGCGGTGAGGTGTATTGAAAGGCTCCTCAAATGGTAGACTCCGCCCCTAGGGGCCCAGGGCGAGGGCCCTAAAGGGCCAAAGTACGGTCAGTTTCTAAACATCCTTTTTCTAGAACCAGAAACAGTTTTAGTTAAGCCACTTTGTGCTGCTAGATACTCTATATGTGGCGAGAATTAATGTTCCTCATGAACAATGCCCAGGGCTGGCCCATTTGGCGCCCCAAGGGGGCGCAAAAGTTTTCGGTAGGGCTATAGGAATAACTCACATTCACATCAGATGGATTTAGACCAAACTTCGTCGGAAATGATCCTCAGGGGGAGTGGCAAAGAGATATCGTGGACATGCGTAACATTGACCATCCTCCCCCCTCCCGGGGGGGCCCAGGGCAGGCCCATAAGGGCCCAAGTCAAGGGTAACTTTCTAACCACATCAGCCATTTTGAAGCCAACTTGGGTGTACGATGCTAACAGGGGACCTCAATGTTATCTTGGGGGTCAAGTCACCATATGTAGGTCAAAAGGTCAAATGAACGCAAAGTTTTCTTACTTTGCCGTTTTGGTATTGGCCTCGCCTTCTCTAGATCCAGAAATCAGTTTAGTTAACGCCACTTGAGCTGGTGTAGATACACTCTTATATGTGCCTGCAATTGATGTTCCTGCATGACAATGCAGTGGCCCCGTTTCTGGCCCCAAGGGGGGCAAAAGTTTGGGGGTAGGGCCAGGAATAACTCACGTTCACACAGTGACCCCACGATGCGGATTTAAACGCAAACTTGCCGTGGGAAAGATCCTCAGTGGGAGCGGCAAAAGAGGGTCTCGTCGGAATTGCGTTACACAGCCCCCGCCCTCGGGCGCCAGGGGGCAGGGCCCATAAAGGGCCAAGCTCAGGTAACTTTCTAACCGCAACAGCCCATTTGGTAACCAAACTTGAATGGCTAGATCTGCGTAACAGGGCACCTCAATGTAATTTGGGGTCACGGTCACATACAGTAGCTCAAAGGCTTAAATGTTAGATACTAGTGGTGCTTGTCTTTATAAAAACGGATGTTAGCAAATTTAATAATTTGGCAAAATCAGCTTATTGGCAAGGGATGCAAAGTTTTCAACCGGTTTCATACGGCTACTCGTGTACGATTCAGGCTCAAGAGGCCAAATACATCTGTTATAACTGGATGTCTTTTTTCTATGGGTGCCCATAGAGAGTTTGCGAGACCTTAGGTGAGCGTCGTGCCCCGGGGCTCTTTTATTTGGGCAAGCTAAAATCAGAAGTGATCAATTGTACGTTGCGCCGGAGGGCAAATACATTCAAAAGTTTTGTGGAGTCCTACCTACAGGCTTGTGTACCTGTTATACATCGACATGGCTATTAGACGTTGGAGTTTACCAACCAATGCTGGAAAATACCCTTATCGGAATTAACACGGGATACCACACTTGTGGCTCATGTATACTCATTATGAACAATTTGGTTAGGATCGCCCCTATGAAATCTG